>JAMYXO010000778.1:0-15000 GCA_033310375.1 Conus canariensis
TTTTTGGTTTGTTTTTTAGACCACTAATCCACAGTGTGAAATTAATTAGACTAACCCTGTGCTATTTCTTCTGTACAGATGACAAATGTTTGTTCTGCTTAGAAAACAATTTTTTGAAAGAATAAAACCACCAATATCTACAATACTTTTTCAATTCCGAATGCCAATGCTGTTTATAGCATTGGATGAATGTTTCTTTGAGTTCAATGATAAAAGTATGCTTAAAACCAGCACCTTGGCCAAGCCACAGAATACCAAATCCATTCTAGCATGAATGTAAGAGAAACAAGTGTAACAGTATAAGTAATATTGATCTGACCTCAACCTTTATTTCATTTTGTCATGAACCAAATTGATCATCATGTAGAAATGCCTGCACAGAGAGTCGAGCCTCATTCTCATTACGCCCAAAAATATTCTTCCATATCGCTGTGTAAGAAATAGCTTTTATATCCCTGAGTACAAAATAGCTGTCTATCCTTTATGCACAAAAGTTGTCATTTCCCTGTGTACAAAATAGCTTTCATTTCCCAATGTATGGAATCGCTTCCATTTCTCAATGTGCAAAATACCTTGTATTTCCAAAAGTACGAAATAGTTTCCATGTCTCTGTGTACAAAACAGATTTCTATTTCCCAAAGTATAAAGTAGCTTTCAATGGGGCATTCACAAAATAGCGTCCATTTCCCAATGTAAAGAACAGCTTCTATTCTCCAATGTAAAAAAAAAATGCTTCCATTTCCCTGTGTCCAAAATAGCTTCATTTTCCTGTGTACAAAACACTTTCTATTTGCCTTTGTAAAATAGCTTCTATTTGCCTATAAAATTATACAGAATAGTGTCTATTTCTTCGTGTACAAAATAGCTTCCATTTCCCTATACACAAAATAACCTCCATTACCCTAAATACAAAATAGCTTCTATTTCCCTATTTACAAAATAGCTTCCTTTCCCTACGCACCAAATAGTTTCCATTTCCCTATATACAAAATAGCTTCCGTTTCCCTGTGAACAAAATGGCTTCCATCATCCTGTATACAAAAACCTTCCATTTCCCTATGTATGAAATAGCTTCCATTTCCCTATGTATGAATAGCTTCCATTTCCCGATGTCTAAGATAACTTCCTTGTCCCTTTTTTTTTTTTTTTTTGCTGTCCCAACCTCTGCGCCACCTCAGAGGCAGTGCGCCCACGCCGCTCATTCCCGACACCCCGTCCACAGCCACAGCCCGGGCACTGGCAATCCACAGTGAGCAGTCAATGTCAAGTCGTCAAGAGGCAACCCACCGGAGGAGACACTGCACTGCTGCCGAGTCACTTCGGTGGTGTTCAGTGGTGCCTGTTCTGATCTAACATACGCAGGACACCACCTCCTAAGCCCCCTACTGACGACAATAATTGTTTAGTCGCGGAGCCGGCGTGAGTGAGCTCTCCCTCCGGAGGGCGCCGCCACGTCCGTCCAACGACAGCCCCATGGACTCGCCGATACCGGTGACCCGACGGAACCAAACCAAGGCCACAGACGGGAGAGGACATCGAAACTGAGGTCACCATGAGAGCAGGGCATGAAGGGCCGCAGAATTTGAGACATTTTTTTTTAATGCTGATCGATGAGAATGAGGATGATTAAGATAATGCTACGGATTTCCATTTCGGTCTGAGACTACATGACAGGGCTGTACTCTACGCTTCCTTTCATAATATATCCCAGCATCAACCAGGCCAGAGAGATACACGCACCTGCAGTGTTGGTCAGGAAATTTGAGCAACACTCTCAGAAAGCTCCATTAAGTGGATGAAACTCGACTGTGTGTCCCAGTCTTCCCACTGAGTCCGCAGCAAACTCAACTCTGGTAGGAGCCGGTCGGGGCAGAAAAACCCACATGACTCTGATGGGATTCGAACCCACGACCTCCCACGAACTTCCTTGTCCCTGTGTACAGAGTAGCCCCTAATTTTGCTGTGTGCAAAATGGCTTCCATTTCCCTGTGTACACATTATCTGCCATTTCCCCATGTGTTAAATACTTCCATTTATCCCCGTGTGTTAAATAGCTTCCATTTTCCTCAGCAGAAAATAGTTTCCATTTCCCAATGTAAAAATATCCCATTTCCCTGTGCACAAAGCAGCTTCTGTTTCCCTATACACAAAACAGATGCTATTTCATCACGCACAAAATAGCGTCTCTTTTCACTGTGTACAAAACACCTTCCATTGCCAATGTAAAAAATCTGCTTTATCACCCTTCATTTTCCAATGTCCAAAACAGCTTTCATTTCCATATGTTCAACATAGCTTCCAAATTCTTTTGTCCAAAACAGCTGCCATTTACTTAAATAATTGGCTGTGTTTTCCTATGTTAATACAGTTATTAAATATCTTCCATCTCTCAATGTCGAAAATAGCTTCCATTTTCATCTGCCTGAAATAGCTATCATATTCGTATGTCCAAATAGTTGAAATTCCTGAAATAAATAACTTTCTTTCCCTATGTTAAACAGCTGCTTAAATGGCTCATATCTCCTTTTGTCCAAAATAACTTTAGATTATGTCAGTATCTAGTTCCTAAAATATGGCCGGAAAATTGGTGGCTTAATAATGTCTACATGTCTGAGTTTTTTTTGTTTTTTTAAATGACGATAATGATAAAGCTGATGATGATAAAGTGATGATGATGATCATTGATGATGATGATCCTGATGAAAATAATATGATGATGATGATGATGATGATGATGATGATGAAAACGATGATGATAGTGAATGATGATGATGATGAAAGATGTTTCCAGGACCACATTTTGTCGGATAAATGGAAGCAAGGAATGCAGCATGAGTCTGGCATAAAATTTTAAACACAGAAGTAAAAGGTAGAAGTCCACACTTTAAAAACCAAAGTGAATACATATTTGCGCATGTTGATAGCGCAGAGAGCATGGAGAACAAGCCCTTGCCAGGGACTGGAGTCCTCTGCGTCCCATTCCATGCAACTGAACCATGTCCATGAAACTTAGCATGGTTTACCAAACATACACACAGCAGCTTTTTACATGGTTTGTTTTACCAAGCATAGACACAACAGTTATTCACGTTGTATGGTTTACTAAGCATACACACAATAGCTGTTTACATGGTATGGTTTACCAAGCATACACACAACAGCTGTTCACGTTGTATGGTTTACTAAGCAAAAACACAACAGCTGTTCACGTTGTATGGCTTACTATGTATAAACACAACATTTGATCACGTGGTATGGTTTATTAAGCATACATACGACAGTGTTTATTTAGTATGGTTTACCAAGCATTCACACAACAGCTGTTCGCGTTGCATGGTATACCAAGCATACACACAACAAGTGTTCACGTGGTATGGTTTACCTAGCATACGTGGTGCAGCTGTTTACGTAGTGCGGTTTACCAAGCGTACAGACTACAGTTGTTAATTTAGTATGGCTTACCAAGCATACACTCAAAGCTGTATTCAACAGCTGTTCATGTTGTATGCTTTACCAAGCATATACACCACAGATGCTTATTTAGTCTGGTTTACTAAGCGTACACACGACAGCTGTTCACGTATTATGGTTTACAAAGCATACACGGTACAGCTGTCTACGTACTACAGTTTACTAAGCGTACACTATACAGTTGTTAATTTAGTATTGATTACTAAGCATACACACAACAGCTGTTTACGCAGTATAGTTTACCAAGTGTGCGCCCATCAGTTGTTTATTTAGTAGGGTTTACCAAGCATACACACAACAGCTGTTCACGTTGTATGGTTTGTCGAGCGTACACACAATGTTTGCTTATCTATATTGTTTGCCAAACATACACACAACAGCTGCTCACGTAGTATGGTTTACCAAGCATACACACAATGTTTGTTTATCTATATTGTTTGCCAAACATACACACAACAGCTGTTCACGTAGTATGGTTTACCAAGCATACACACAACAGCCGTTCACGTTATATGGTTTACCAAACATACACACAACAGATGTTTATTTGACTCGTTCATTTTGGTTGATCAATGCCCCCACCACCCCATTCCTTCCCCTCACAGGTCGGGGCTGACTCTGCAATGGAAAGGCTTGCTTCGTTTCCGAGTGTCAGGGATCGTGCACGTGCTCAAACAACATTGGGAAGTGTTTAGACTGCTGGCACTGATGATCCGTCACCAGGTCTTCATTTTATTCCCAAGAAGTACGAGTCTCGTTAAGACCTGGTTAATTATCATTCTCTTGAGTTTAACTACCCTGAAATTCTTAAAAACAGATTTCACTGATTCTTTTTTCTGTGTGTTTTTCCCCTTTCTTTCTGTTTCCTGTTTAGTGAAACTAAATTG
This sequence comes from Conus canariensis, assembly GCA_033310375.1. Lineage (NCBI taxonomy): Eukaryota > Metazoa > Mollusca > Gastropoda > Neogastropoda > Conidae > Conus > Conus canariensis. The sequence continues at coordinate 4,359 of JAMYXO010000778.1, forward strand.
TAAGCTTGCATTTGCTGATCATGTCTTTATTCACATACTTAATATGAAAAGCGGAAAGAGATATACCAAAACACCAGGTGAAAAGAGAAAAAAAAAAACAACTAATAAACTGTCTTCTTGAACAACATCAAAGACAATGTGTGGACTTCATTTTCTCTGTCTGTGTCTGTAAATTCCTAAATTTATTGGGCAGATGTATATATGCTATGACGACACCCCTCCGCTGTTTTTCTCTCTGTCTCTGTCTCTCTCCCTGTCTGTCTCTCGTTCATACACACACACACCACACACGCACACACACACTCACACACACACACACACACACACACAAACACACACACACGCGCCTCGCGCGCACACACACAACACCACAAACAAAACACCACTTATGCACAGGCACGCACGCATGTACAACGACGCACACACACTCTGCACACACGCACCACACACACGCACGCAGCACGCACCACGCACACACACACACACAACACAACACGCACATACATGCGCGCTCGCGTGCGCGCGCAACACACACACACACACACACACGCAACCCACGCACACACCCTACACACAGCGCGCACGCGCGCGCACACACACACACACACGCACACACACACACACACACGCACACGCATACACGACAGAACAATCTTGTTTCTGATCTTCCCAAAACATGTTAATTCCGAAATATCTTTAATCGTGATATACATGCATACGAATCCTTCCTCATCTGGGAACTAAAACACGTCGATCTAAGTTTATTTTTCTCACTATAAGGTACCTATACTTGGTTTATTGACAACCAGCATCCGTTCTCTCATTCTCGACATTCAACACACGTCACTACAACTATAAAAAAGGGTCACTCATTTGTCAGAAAACAGCCACCATCGCGTTATGATTATATCATACATATCAGAATCCAAGCTGGCTTCATGTTGGAGCCATACACACACACACACACACACACACACACACACACACACGCACACACACACACACACAACACACACACACGCAAACACACACACACACACCTCTCTCTCTCTCTCTCTCTCATGCATGCAAGCACGCACACACACACACGCACACACGCGCGCGCGCGCGCTCGCACACACACACACATACACACACCACACACTTTTTTCTGTCCTATTTTCTGTGCCACCTTTGTGGCATTCCACTTACGCTGCGTATTCCGAGCCCCCGTCCACAGCCACAGCTCTGGCACCGGCGATCCAAAGTGAGCAGTCAATGTCAAGTCGTCAAGAGGCAACCCACCGTAGGGGACACTGCACTGCTGCCGAGTCACTTTGGTGGTGTTCAGTAGTGCCTGTTGTGATCCAACATACGCCGGACTACCTACTTAAGACCCCTGCTGACGACAATAATTGCTGAGTTGCGGAGCCGGCATGAGTGAGCTCTCCCTCGCCCTCATGTATGACGTGAAAGGCCACGTAATTTGAGACTTTTCTTTTAATGCCGATCAATGAGAATGAGGATAATGAAGATGATGCTACGATTCCCATTCCGGTCTGAGACTCCACGACAGGGCTGTACTCTACGCTTCCTTTCATAATATGTCCTAGCGTTAACCAGGCCCGACAGATACAGACACATGCAGTGCTGGTCCAAAACTTTAAGCAACAATCTCAGACACGCATCCATTTAGTCGATGAAACTCGACTTGTCTTCCCAAATGAGCCCGTAGCAAACTCAGCTCTGGGAAGAAGCCGGTCGGTGCAGAAAAATGCCACATGACTCGGATGGGAATCGAACCACGACATACCAGCCGGCAGTCCGGCTTCCCGGTCCATACTGAACCATACCACCGTTTGCCATACCACAGCTCCAGAACTGACAGTATGCAGAGAGCAATCAGTATCAGTCCATCATTAGGCAACCCACCAGCGGAGACACTGCCCTGCTGCCCAGTCACATTGGCTGCGTTCCGTAAGGCCCGTTCGGATGTTAAAAAAACGTGCAACTGGGTGCTAAGACCTCTACCAGACTTGGAGCCCATATAAGTTAATGTCCGTATCCACAGGGTGCCAGAACGTTCTACAAACGACAATGTCATCCCACGATCAACCACACCACTCTCTGTCTCCCACCACCTATTTCATGCAAAATGACACAAATAACATGTTATTGTAACACACACACACACACACGCACACACGCACGCACGCACGCACGCACGCACGCACGCATGCACGCACACACATAAACGCATGCGCGCTTTTACACAAGTACACACACACACACACACACGCACGCACGCACGCACGCACGCACACACGCACACACACGCACGCACACACACACACACACACACACACACACACACACGCACACACACACACACACACACACACATATGCATGTGCGCTTTTACACAAGCACACACACACCCACACCCACACCCACACACACACACACACTTACATACACTCATATCTATCCATCTCTCTCTCTCTCTCTCTCTCTCTCCTCTCTCTCTCTCTCTCTCTCTCTCTATATATATATATATATATATATTGTCCCCCACATTTTATACTGTTTGAATAATGCTTTTAGTTTTTCAGCAACTTTTTTCCTCTCCACACTTTTGTTTTGTTCCATTTTGCTACCCCTCGCTGGCTGCTTTGAGGGTGCTGTTGGATTCTTTTTTGAACGCTTGGTGGTGACAACACCACAGAATTATGGACTGTGGTGTGTCTCTATTTGACACCAAGAGCACAGACACAATCAGCTGATGAGTCCGATCCAGAGGACGAAAGGCCTAGGAGCAGGCAATACAAATGAATGTGCCTTCGAGAGGGATTACGATGGTTCCCTCAGGCAGCTAGTGAGGGGCTTCTCATATTTATAATATATTTCCCCCCATTTTATTCAACTTCAATTTTTTTTTTTTTAACCCATAGAGTGCCTTTAAGCCGTCAGCTGACGCCGCATTAAAAATGCTTTCCCAGTGCCTATGGGCCGTCCACTGACGTCATGCATTTTTCTTGAATTTTCATTCGTTACTATTTCTATCAACGGACGTAAATAGAGTGTGCGTAGTAAGCCTTATATGTCTGTAGTATTAAAATGATATGTAAATGACCACACGTGAGGGGAAAGCCCATTTATTCTCATCACTGACTGGATGACCAGCCAGCACTTCGTCTCATTTGCAAAGATGGCGGCACAACCTTCGACAAGCGCAGCGACCAAATCAACGTATTTACACAGCTGAGCAGGCTCTGCTAATGATTTTTGACAAAGACAATAATCTTTTATTCAACGACTCACTCGAGCATGAAGGTGAGATGATGATAGTGATGGAATTGCCGACCGTATTCGTCAGTTATTGTGTCGGGCTGTGTGACCTCAATGTGTGTTCAGCTGACTGGTTTGCCAGCGTCGAACGAGCTCGCCTAGTGTGTACTCTGCACTGCGTGCCAGTGGTCAGTGACGTGATAGTCAGCGCAAGAGGGGAGCGCGGCCTGCTCGCGGCGTGGCACGGGGCAGAGGGAACGGTAGGGGAAGAGGAGCAGTGAAAGAGAGGGTTGAAGTCCAGCAAGGGGGCGTGGTGGGGAGAGGGGGGCGTGGTCGTGGACTGACGTGTCTGCATAGAGTGTGAGCGTCTTGATAGACTTCTAAACTGTTTTACTTTCATTTACAGGTGTAGTGTGACAATACAAACTTTATTTTCAACTTTTTTGCTTTGTGTTCTTGTTTGGATGTGAAGATGTAGTGGTAAATACATATGCTTTTGATCGTGCAAAAAAATCTATCCAAATCTAATTGCCTAAATACTTTTTTTATTATCAAAATTAAAACAAAAGAAGCCCAGATTCAAAATCTTTATTCAATTTCCTTCAAAAATCATATATATTTCATTGTTATATCTTTTGTAGTTTCTGAGCTAGAATTTTTTGTTAATTATTACCCCCAAATCATTAGATTTCCCTGGCACTGGGAAAGCCTTTGTTTGTAACATTTTCAAGCAGCGAACGGGTAGTTCAAATCTTTGCCAAGTTGTTGCTATAACGACTGAAGAATTGTTGGCCTGCACTTGTTTTCCCCCACTGCTTAATTGTTCAGCATTATATTATTTGGTCAATCGGTGGGAGATTGCATCTCTTAGGAGATCCAAGTAAAGGTTGTTCTGTACAATTCTTAGCCACTCACAATGCTTGGGTTATTGAACAGCAGAGCTGACCACTCAGACTGTTCCACATCTTTTGATCTCCCTTGCATCCTTGAATGGATCCTCAAGCATAGGCTCAAAGATTGTCCCCCACATTTTATACTGTTTGAATAATGCTTTTAGTTTTTCAGCAACTCTTTTCCTCTCCACACTTTTGTTTTGTTCCATTTTGCTACCCCTCGCTGGCTGCTTTGAGGGTGCTGTTGGATTCTTTTTTGAACGCTTGGTGGTGACAACACCACAGAATTATGGACTGTGGTGTGTCTCTATTTGACACCAAGAGCACAGACACAATCAGCCGTGTCTCCCTGATGAGTCCGATCCAGCGGACGAAAGGCCTAGGAGCAGGCAATACAAATAAATGTGCCTTCGAGAGGGATTACGATGGTTCCCTCAGGCAGCTAGTGAGGGGCTTCTCATATTTATAATATATTCCCCCCATTTTATTCAACTTCATTTTTTTTTTTTTTTAAGTTCAAATCTTTGCCAAGTTGTTGCTATAACGACTGAAGAATTGTTGGCCTGCACTTGTTTTTCCCCACTGCTTAATTGTTCAGCATTTTATATATATATATATATATATATATATATATATATAATTCCAAGGATAAGTAACCGAGCACCATTCCAGCAACTTACAGAGCAGCTTGGTGTTGCAATGACTGCAAGAAATATTGAATTATAATCAAAGCTTGCTCTTATGTCTTAGATTGAAAAAAATAGGGGGAGATAAGCATTCGTATCTGCTGTGCGCATACAGAGAGAGAGACAGAGAAAGAGAGAAGAGGAGGAGGAGGAGAGAGAGGGGGGGGGGAGGAGAGAGAGAGTGAGAGAGAGACAGAAAGACACACACACACACACGGAGGAGCCAATGTACAGCAGAGTAACTTTACCCTGTGCCTGCAACATCTGTCCGTGCTGAAACAAAACAAGTTGACATTATAATCAGTATATTATAGACAACAATGATCAACCCATCAGTCCACCTATGAATAATGACTGACAGAGTCAACTCTCCAATCCATCCCTCGGTCTCAGAAGGAGAGATTCCATCGTGTTCGTGTCTTAACGGTGTGCAGGGATTCCGTTCTGTTGTTGAAATGTCGGACCGGTAGTTGAACAGGAACAACATGTCGATAACTTTCTCAAAGAAAGGAAGACACCAGCCGCCGTGGTGAAGTGGTTAGCATCGCGGACTCCCGGCTGGGAGGTCGTGGGTTCGAATCCCATCAGAGTCATGTGGGTTTTTCTGCCCCGACCGGCTCCTACCCAAAGCTGAGTTTGCTGCGGACTCAGCTGGGAAGACTGGGACCACACAGTCGAGTTTCATCCACTTAATAGATGCGTTTCTGAGAGTGTTGCTCAGATTTCCTGACCAACACTGCAGGTGCGTGTATCTCTCTGGCCTGGTTGACGCTGGGATATATTATGAAAGGAAGTGTACAGTGCAGCCCTGTCATGTAGTCTCAGACCGAAATGGAAATCCATAGCATCATCTTAATCATCTTCATTCTTATCGATCAGCATTTTTTTAAAAATGTCTCAAATTCTGTGGCCCTTCATGCCCTGCTGTCATGGTGACCTCAATTTCGATGTCCTCTCCACGTCTGTGGTCTTTGGTTCCGTCAGGGTCACCGGTATCGGCGAGTCCATGGGGGCTGTCGTTGGACGGACGTGGTGGCGCCCTCCGGAGGGAGAGCTCACTCACGCCGGCTCCGCGACTAAGCAACTATTGTCGTCAGTAGGGGGCTTAGTAGGTGGTGTCCTGCGTATGTTAGATCAGAACAGGCACCACTGAACACCACCGAAGTGACTCGGCAGCAGTGCAGTGTCTCCTCCGGTGGGTTGCCTCTTGACGACTTGACATTGACTGCTCCCTGTGGATTGCCGGTGCCGGGGCTGCGGCAGTGCCGACCGGGCTGTGGCTGTGGATGGGGTGTCGGAATGAGCGGCGTGAGTGCACTGCCTCTGAGGTGGCGCGTTTATTTTATAGTGGCAAGATTTAGCGTTTCCTAAAAAACAGGACGACTGCAGACTTGAACAGGGAAAAAAAAAAAACCTGAAAGAAGCTAGAGCACACAGAGCTGTGGATTGTTGCTGTGACGTTAGGCCGGACCATGTAGAGACAGTGGCTGAGAAAGATGCACACAGTGTATGACACTCACAGGATTTGATGCCAGAGGCCCCAGTGATCTAAGAATGGTTTCAGACCAAAGAAGTCAGATGTGTTCCACACTGATGGATCGTTTTTTTTTTTCAAAATGGAGTGACTGAGGGTGGAGAATGAAGCAAAATTTAGAAAGAGAGGGGGTTAGTTACCGCCAAGGACATTGACAAACGTGTGCTTTGTTTGTCAATGTCCTTGGCGGTAACTAACCCCCTCTCTTTCTAAAAACTGATGGATCAGTATACGACGAATAATTGTTTGTCTGGTAGTCTATGATCTCAGGCCGTTAATCTTACTGACACCACCACCACCACCAAAAAATAACAATGATAGCAAAGCATTTTGAAGTTGGGAATTGAAAGAATCTTTGAGCTAAAGTAAAGAGATATGGCTGCATGAACAAAGCTAAACATGACTAATTCCATCTGTTGTTTTCAGAAACTGCTTATGTCCAGTTAATCCATACACGTTGACAAACAATCAAGTAAACGAAAAGCCCACAATTTTAAAGAAAATATTTTAAAGGAGGAATTTTTAATTCCCCCAAATCCCCCGGCGTTGCAAAGGCCCCAAGGGGTGGGGGGTGTCAGGCCCAGGGTTTTATTTTTTTTTTTCTCCACCTCTTTCCCAAACCCTTTTTTTATCTTTCTTAAACGGGTTTTCAACGTTTGGGGGGCGGGGTTTTTGGGGATGAGATTTGTTTTTGTTTTTGTTTTTTTTGTTTTTTTTTTTGTTTTGAGAAGGGGTTTTTTTGGGGTTTTTCAGCTTTTGATCCATCAGCCCCGGGTTGGAGATAAAAAAAAATTTTTTCCCCTCTCTTCTCTCCCCTCCTCCTTTTCTCTCTCTGTGGTGGTTGTGTGTGTGTGTGGGTGTGTGTGTGGGGTTTTGTGTGTGTGGGGTGTTGTGTTGGGGAAAATTTTGTGCGATTATAAAGGAACCCCAAACCTGTTTTTTGGGTTTTTTTGTTTCTTTTTTTTTCGTTTTTCGCTGTAAAAAATTGCTTTTTCTGGGGGCCCCCCAATTTGGGGTATGTCCCCAAAAACTGCAAAAGACCAGCAGACCCCAAAAATTTTTTTGGGGTTTTTAAAAAGGGGGAGTTTTTAATTTTTTAAGGGCTCAAAAGTGCCCCGGGGGTTCCGGGGGGGGAAAAGCTCTCCATTTTTGTGATGATTCACAATGTTTTGGGTTAAAAACCCCCGATTTGTAACCGCGGGGGTTTGTAGCAGCGCCGATTTGAAAAACGCTTAAAATTTTGGCCCCCAAAAATTTGGGGTGACTTTTAAAACCGCCGTTTTAAAAACAGCTGATTTGTGAGCGCTTACAAATCGGGGGGGTGGGCCCCTTTTGGAAGCGTGTTTTAAAAAACGGGGGTGCTTTCCCCAAAAGAGGGGGTTTTCCCCCCGCCGTTTTGTAAAGCGCTTTAAAAAAACGGCGGGGGGTTTTTTTCCTGTTTCTTTAGATTAAACGAAAATTATTTTTAAGCTTTCACGATTATTCCCGCAATTTTTTATGACTTTTTTTTTTGCTCATCAAGAAGGCGGACCCCCACACGTCCCCTTTTTAGGACACTCTAAAAGGGGAAAGAAAAAAAAAGTCTGCCCAACTTAAAAATTTTTATACCCCCCCCCCCCCCCCCCCCCCCCCCCCCCCCCCCCCCCTGGGGGCATGACGCCAAATTGGCCACCTGGGGGCATGACGCCAAATTGGCCACCTGGGGGCATGATGGCAAATTGGCCACCTGGGGGCATGACGGCAAATTGGCCACCTGCGGGTATGACGGCCGAATGGGTTTTTTTCCACGTGATTTCTTTACTTGAAGGTAGACAGACGCCAAATTGGCCACCTGGGGGCATGACGGCCGAATGAGTTTTTTCCAAGTGATTTCTTTACTTGAGGGTAGACAGACGCCAAATTGGCCACCTGGGGCATGACGGCCGAATGGGTTTTTTCCACGTGATTTCTCTACTTGAGGGTAGACCGACGCCAAATTGGCCACCTTGGGGCATGACGGCCGAATGGGTTTTTTTCCACGTGATTTCTTTACTTGAGGGTAGACAGATGCCAAATTGGCCACCTGGGGGCATGACGGCCGAATGGGTTTTTTAGACGTGATTTCTTTACTTGAGGGTAGACAGACGCCAAATTGGCCACCTGGGGGCATGACGGCCGAATGGGTTTTTTTTCCAAGTGATTTCTTTACTTGAGGGTAGACAGATGCCAAATTGGCCACCTGGGGGCATGACGGCCGAATGGGTTTTTTCCACGTGATTTCTTTACTTGAGGGTAGACAGACGCCAAATTGGCCACCTGCGGGCATGATGGCTGAATGGGTTTTTTTCCACGTGATTTCTTTACTTGAGGGTAGACAGACACCAAATTGGCCACCTGGGGGCATGACGGCCGAATGGGTTTTTTCCACGTGATTTCTTTACTTGAGGGTAGACAGACGCCAAATTGGCCACCTGGGGGCATGACGGCCGAATGGATTTTTTCAGGTGATTTCTTTACTTGAGTGTAGACAGACGCCAAATTGGCCACCTGGTGGCATGACGGCCGAATGGGTTTTTTTTCACGTGATTTCTTTACTTGAGGGTAGACAGACAGAAAAAAACAAACAAAGAAAACAAAACAAAACAAAACAAAAAAAAGAACGCGACGAATTTATACTTCTTTGCCAGTGAAATATCAGACAAAACAGCCGCTTACTTAGAGCCGGCCGTTTTGTCCAACCAGGCCGTTTTGTCAGACAAAAGATTGAAAGTCGGACAAAACAGCCGGGTTTTAGCCGGCCGTTTTGTCCAACCTCGGACAAAACGGCCGGGTCGGACAAAACGGCCGGGTCGGACAAAACGGCCGGCTACAGTGCTTCTTTCTTTGTGCATGGCAAGCTGCAAATCATACTGATAGATACGTAGATAGATCAGATTTCACATGTGACGCGTCAGCTTAGCCAAACGTCACAGACAAGCTGCAAGTCATACTGATAGATACGTAGATAGATCAGATTTCACATGTGACGCGTCAGCTTAGCCAAACGTCACAGACAAGCTGCAAGTCATACTGATAGATACGTAGATAGATCAGATTTCACATGTGACGCGTCAGCTTAGCCAAACGTCACAGACAAGCTGCAAGTCATACTGATAGATACGTAGATAGATCAGATTTCACATGTGACGCGTCAGCTTAGCCAAACGTCACAGACAAGCTGCAAGTCATACTGATAGATACGTAGATAGATCAGATTTCACATGTGACGCGTCAGCTTAGCCAAACGTCACAGACAAACGTCATATTTTCTGCTGTTCAAAAACTCCTGGGAAGTCAGCTGTGGTAGTACACCGGCTGCGAACGCACAAAACATTAGGCTATAATGTCAGCGGGTTTAGATTTGGACAAGAGAACATATTATGTCTGTCGCCAGACCATGTTAACCTTCATGCCTGTTACCATGAAGTTATAGAAGCATTCAAGATATTAACTATATCTGTCTCCATGTAGACATTACAGCATTTGACCACATCAATAGTCATGCTCATCACCACGTAGATATGGTTGCATTTAACCCCGTTAACCATGTCTATCACTATGTAGACATTATAGCATGACCATGTGAACCTTCATGTCTCTCAGCATGTAGACGTTGCAGCATTCAACCACATTAATCATGTCTATGACCAGGTAGAGCATATAGCATTCAAACACGTTAACCATCATGTCGATCACCATGTAGATATTACAGTATTCAACCATTTCAACTTTTATGTCCGTCATCATGTAGACATTCTGGCATTTAACCAAGCTAACCCTCACGTGTATCACCACGTAAACATTACAGCATTCAACAATTGGTAGCCCTAATGACCACCTCCACGTTAACTGTCACGTCTATCATCCTGTGGCACTGAACCACACAGCCATCATGTCAGTCACCCTCCACCTCCACGTTAACTATCGCGTCTATCATCCTGTGGCATTGAACCACACAGCTATGATGTCAGTCACCCTCCACCTCCACGTTAACTATCACATCTATCATCCTGTGGCATTGAACCACACAGCTATGATGTCAGTCACCCTGTGGGCATCAAAGCATTTAATGCTGTGCCTTCATTCATGTCGTTGTCATCGATGTCTTTGGTGATGTTATATTGACAAGTAAGATCGGGGGAGTGGGGGGGGGGGGGAGCGGGAAACAACTACCATACACACACACACACACACACACACACACACACACACACACACACACACACACACACACACACGCACGC
>JAMYXO010000778.1:20000-37987 GCA_033310375.1 Conus canariensis
AGGTCGATCAGCTCGTACACTTTGTCGGGCGGCAACATGTCGCGGTAGAAATCGTCGTGCAGCAGACGGCGAAGGCCATGGCTGGCCAGTCTCTCTCCCCAGTACACAAACCGAGGGAAGAGACCAGAGCCTCGGGAGACAGGGAGGTAACATGGAGGTGAGTGAGTGGGTGACTATATGAATCAGTGAAAGGGTGAGTGGGCGGGTGAGTGAGTTAGTAAATGAGTAGGTGGGTGGATGAGTGAGAGAGTGACTGGGTGACTACATGAATGAGTGAGTGGGTGGGTGGGTGGGAGAGCTAGTAAATGAGTAGGTGGGTGGATGAGTGAGTGAGTGGGTGAGTACGTGAATGAGTGAGTGGAAGGGTGGGTGGGTGGGTGAGTAAGCTAGTAAATGAGTAGGTGGGTGGATGAGTGAGTGAGTGGGTGACCACGTGAATGAGTGAGTAGGTGGGTGAGCGGGTGTTTGAACTAGTAAATGAGTATGTGGGTGGATGAGTGAGTGAGTGGGTGACTGCGTGAATGAGTGAGTGAAAGAGTCGGTGGGTGGGTGAGCTAGTAAATGAGTAGATGGGTGGGCGAGTGAGTGAGTGGGTGGATGTAGTGGGCGCCACGGTGGGTGGGTGGATGGGCGAGTGGTTGACTAAGTGAGCGAGGGAGGGAAGAAATACAGGAGGGAGTGGTTAGGTGAACGAGGGATTAGGGTATTATAGTGAGTGAGTGATTCGATGAATGGGCGAGTGTGAGAACGAGAAAATCAGGGAGGGGTGTGGATGGGTGATTGGGGAAGGGAAGGAATGACTGAGTGAGAGGGTCAGTCAGTGAGCGAGTGAGTGGGGGGAGAATGGGAGAGTGAGTAATTGAGTTAGTAAATGAGTTGAATAAGTGGTTGGTAGATTGAATAACTAAGTGGATGAGTGAAAGTGTGAGTAAGATTATCGTACTTTTTGTAGTTGTCTGCAATTGTGAAAACATGAAAGCGTCATATAACGTGTGCTGATAAATTGATGAGAAGATACAGGAACGAATGCACGCGCATATGTACGTACCAAAAAAACTACACCACACACGCACACACACACGCGCGCGCGCGCGCGCGCGCCACACACACACACACACACACACACACACACACACACACACACACACTCATACACACACACGCATACATACATACATACATACATACATACATATCAATTACTTTAATGCATCAACTTGTCAAATCAACAACAATGCACAGTAGTCCAGATTGCAGGCGCATCGATAAATGTTATCTTTCACATACTCTCTCTCTCTCTCTCTCTCTCTCTCTCTCTCTCTCTCTCTCTCTCTCTCTCTGTCCCCACGCCCTTTCTCTCTCCGGCTGGCACAATTCTTTGTCTGTCAGTGCTTTAGTCAGCTGATACTATTTAAAGCACAGTTTGAAAGTCATCATCTGTCAGTTTCAATGCTGGTTCATGAGGTGATTCCGCCTTGACCAAACACGCCTAGACCCAATCATGACATACATACATACATACATACATACATACATACGCACACACGCACGCATTCGCACACACACACACACACACACACACACACACACACACACACACACACACACACACACACACACACACACATTTCATGGTGGACATGACCTCCACACGCCTCTTACCCTTTGAAAAACTGGGCGGAAATGCTGCAACAGAGACGCGTACCAAACAATCAGTAAATTGATAAACTTTTTTTTTCGTTCGTTATACTAGCATTCCATTATAAAAGTCAAAATTGAAAAGAAAAAAAAAAGAAACCGTGCCATCACACACACACACACACACACACTCTCTCTCTCTCTCTCTCTCTCTCTCTCTCTCTCTTTGATCAGTCATATTGTCTGTAACGTTTTCAAAAAGCGAACTCTCTCTCTCTCTCTCTCTCTCTCTCTCTCTCTCTCTCTCTCTCTCTCTCTCTCACACACACACACACACACACACACACACACACACACACACACACACACACACACAAATGTTAACCACCGACATGGACTCACTGACGAACACACTGACGAACCTACTGACCTGTTCCAAATTCTGGCGGACCTGCCGGTCCAGTTCCGTGAAGTCTTCGTCCACGGTGAAGACGGCACTGTTTCTGGAAGACGTGTCGTCGGACATTGCCGTGCCCAGACCCTGCGCCCACTGCTTCAGCATGGTGACCCGCTGGTGTGGCTGCCCGGCTGCTGTGTGTATAGTCTGAAACTGAAAGCAGGCTCCTAAGTTTTTCTTTCTTTCTTTTCTTTTCTTTTTTTCTTTTTCTGTCTGTCTTTCCTTCTGTCTCTCTTTTTTTCCCCTTTTTTTCTTTCCTTCTTTCTTTCTTTCTTTCCTTTTTTTCTTCTTTTGCTCATCCTTAGAGAATGTCTAAATCTGCTTTCTAGCTCAGCCATCTTATTTCGCCCGCAAACCCCACTTTTCACATAAATAAATTTCTTCAACCAAAAAAACAGCTAAAAACCTACAAAATCAAAAAACCTAATCACATGAAAAGTGGGGTTTGCGGGCAAATAATATTGCTGCTCTAGAACCACACATTTAGACATTCTCTCTGATTAACTTATAGGCACTGTGTTTGGCGGAACAACTTGCAACTCTTCGCGAACAAACGATATTTTAGGGGCGGGCTTTTTGGAAGAAAGAGTTTCTCTTAAATAATACACAGGAGGGGTTGTTTTCATAATTCTTTCAACTTCATATACGTCTACGCTCCATATAGGGTCTGTGGCTCTAATTCTAACATCACCCTCTGCCTCTCCAGGAGCATACAAGTATCTTACTTTTAGTCCAAACGGCAAGAGTTTTTGGTTACTTTGGATGTCTTCAGTAATACTTTTTTTTTTTAAATTTGATCGCGTTCACTGGCTTAAGGCCTGTTGCTTTAAATTCTTCATTGTTCATGGCGCGTAAGACTGCTGGCAACCTTCTGACCCATTCTGTGTTGCGTGTTTTGTCCATAAGGTCTCTGTGGTATTGATAGGTAAACAGACGCTCAGCTAGATTCTTATTAAAGTTTTCTACTAGAGCCTGGGAGCGATGGTTGCCTGGGATCCCTCTCTTAACTGTAACCCGGTGTCTTAAAAACAGTTGGTTTACAGCTCCCTTAAACTCTTTTCCATCATCAACCTGAATCATCCTAGGATACTTTAATGGGCCTCGCATGTATATTTGTTGTAAAGCCACAGCCACAGCAGTTGAGCTTTTATCCGTTAAAGGCTCAGCATCTTTATACCTTGAAGCCATGTCAACAACTGTAAGAGCATACTTAAACTTTTTTCTTCTAACTTTGTCATGTGGAAGATACAACAAGTCCATCTGGTGGGTGTCATTAGGAACTGAGTTAACAAATCGAGGCCTTATTATTCTTTTTGGGGCTGGCAGATATATTTGCCAGATCGCTTGTTTTGAAAGCCAGTCTTTCGCTTCTGATTCAGACACCCTAGCAGCTTTACTTAGTTTATCAATAGCAGCCTTTCCTTTCCAATACCCTCAAGGAGAATAATATATTTTGTACTTCGTATCGTCCATAAGAAGGACTGTTTTTTTTAATACATTTGAACTATGTTTTTAGATTGAATATGCAAGAAGAAAGATTGCTCCCATAGCACCTATAATAAAGCCTATTTCTACCATTTTCTGATCCTCAGATGGTTCATAAAAGTCAGACAGTTCTGGCGGTGACGATGTTAGAAACTTCTTTCCTGTCACTAAGTAATATTCATTCATTGCGTCATCAACGTCTGTAAATGTGTGCTCTGCATGTCCTTGTTCTCTTAACTTTTTATTAATAAAGTCTAAGTGAGCAATTCTCCTTTTCTCGTAAGCGTCTTTTGCCTTAGCTAACTCTTCCATTGCCTTGTTATGGCGTTCTCTTTCTTCATCAGACCGCAGTTTACTAAACATGTAATTGCTCCCAGAGAAAGCCAATGCATTAACAATAGCTCCTCCCACCATCAGAACTAATCCAGACATCTTTTTATAAATGAATGAATCTTTTTTATAAATCAATATTTTTTTAGAATGAATCTTTTTTATAAATCAATATTTCTATGCATTGATGTTTTCTGGGATAATCCCCTGTGTAACAAGAAAGTCTTTTGAGGCAATCCCCGCCGTTATTACGGCTATAACCTTAACAACATCCTCAATGTCTAACCTTCCTAGATCAGCCGGTCTCATTTTAAACATGTTTTTTGCTAACATGCTATATCCTATACTAAGACCGCTGATTACAGCAGAGTGGTAAATAGTATTGATGATCTTTGCGGTGCTCATGTTTTTTATTAACTAAAAAAATAATTAAAATAATCATAATATGAAAGGCTGTCTATGTGCTTTTTAATCAGATAATCTTTTGTTGCCAGAGCTAAAAATAAGGTTACAACTAGTTTCGGCGAATCTTCTATCTTTCCCATGTTGGGCGGTTTTATTCTTAGCAAACATTTTGCTAGGGTTGAGTAAACTATAATGCGAACAATGCGCACTGCATAATTAACCAGCGTTAAACTCATGGTTTTATTTTTTATTGCTTTTAAAAAGAGTTTAAAAATGGATTGCGACGAGCTATTAAAGTGTGAGGAGGCGGCAGACCCAAACCTCTGTCATAAAGAAAGATTATACTCTCTGGCTGCATGTGGGAAAACCAGGCAGTATTTAGGTGTTGAACTAAGTATCGAACAGATTCAGCAATTGTCTACATCAGACGTTGAGAAGTATTACGCTAGGTACGAAGCACAGCTAGGATCAAAAATGGTTAGATCGGTGGGACAGACAATGATTAGTTTATATGCTAAGTTAGTAGGCAAGATAGCGCCGATTGATTCAGAAGAAGATTTAAAATATGACTTAACACAAGATCCGGTTTTAACCAAGTCCCTAGAATCTCTTGCATGTGACATGTATTATAGATTTGGGACGTGGCTATGCCCATTCATCATGGGATTAATTACTTTTGATCATATTAATTTTAATCATATTAATTTTAATCATATTAAAAAAAATGAGCGAGCAGGAGAAGAAGACTCCACAGGAGCAGAATGTCCCACAAGTGAATCCACAAGGGAGTGTCCCACAAGTGAGTGTCCCACAAGTGAGTAGTGTTACTAAAGCTAAAAGTCCTGGACGTGTTGAGGCCGGTCGTAAACTAGCTGAATGGAACAGACTGCAAAAAGCAAACCAAGCAGCAAAACAAAAATGATTAGATAGTAATACAACATCAGCACCAGCACCGCCACCGCTGCCAGCAACAACAACACAAACTATAAGATGTATTATTATGTACTGGGGGGTATTGTTGTTGGTGGGGGACTTTTGGCATACAAGTGTCTAAACCCATACCTAGCAACAAAGTCACAAACCCCCACAAAAACAGTAAAAGACGAAGAACCAGCCTCTGCAAAAAAAGCACAACCTCCTTCTGTAAACCCATTATTTTTACTGAATTAGTTTTTTAATGTGTTGTTAAGTACAAGTTAGGTCAGTTATAACAAGTTAAGTGTAAGTAAAGTGTAAGTAAAGTGCAAGTCATGTTAAGTACAAGTTAAGATCTTAAGTAAAGTACAAGTTAAGATCTTAAGTAAAGTACTAGTTAAGTACTAGTTAAGTACTAGTTAAGATCTTAACTTAAGTCAGTCAAGTTAATCTTTTAAGTCAGTTCTCCAGTGACCTATAGCGTATGAAAACCCAGGATTAACATAAGTTCGCTTGTTATTGTTAGAGACTAGTGATTTCTTATTAACAGCAGTTGTGTTTACTTGATGAAGAGTAGAGCGCAGATTAACATTTGTATGATGAAATACTTTGTTTTCGAAGAGAGCCTGCTTGTAGTTGTCGTGACTTATATTTTTTTTTTACAACTTCTTTACTTATGCCCTTAGCCTTCTTCATTACAGAAGTCTGGCTAGCAACGCTATACATCTTTGACCGCAGACCAACATATTCTCGTATAACTGTCCCATTAAGTTCGTCCTTCATCTTTCCAATTACTTTCTTGTTTACAGTTGAATGTAAAGGACTGTCCTTTGGGTAGTCACATGTGTCATACCACCCATCGGCTCCTTTGGCCACCTCCGCTTCTAAGTCTTTGTAAAAATCTTCTGTTGGAACATCCAGAATAAAAGAGTCAGTGTCTGTGTAAAGGACTCTAGAATCTGGATACAAAGGTTTAAAGTAGTCATACAAAAATTCAAGCATTAACAGCTTAGACAGCTCTAACACAGTAAACCCAATAAACACCGGCTTGTCCAACTTCACATTCTGTTTCTTCATCATAATGCCAACCAGGCTGTCGCTAAATCTTCTAAAATCTTGGTAGTTAGGTTTAGAGACCAGCTTAATTGCTTGTTTTTCTTTTGTAACTAATCTCACATCTTTACGATTGTGTACGTTCTCCATGGTTTTGCCAAAACAACTGTTGTTTATTAGTTTAAAAAAGTCTTTTACTGAAGCATCAGTGGCTTTAGTCCTAAGCTGAGTATTCTTCATGATGTATGGCCTCATAAAGGGCCCTTGTTCAAATTCTATAATTCTGTGAACGGCAGTAAGTTTCAGTCCGTGTCTTAGGTAAAACTGTAGCAGTCTGTAATGGCATACGTACTTAGTCTTGTGGCGAAGATTAGGCACGAGTTTAGGCGGTTCGGTGGGACTCATCTTTAATCTTTCTGCTGCTAGGGGATAATCATTATGGAGATCATGCAACTCTGTAGGATATTCTAAGTCTACCTCTAAAATTAGACCTATTGGATAATCGGGTGTAAGACGCGGTAGATAACTCAACATATTATTAACGTCGTGAGGTCCTACGAACATTTTAAAGTTTCTTAATGGCAGTGCCTGGCTCATGGCCCACCCATACAGATTGTTGGCATCTAAGTACATTAGATAGTTGGATGGTTTAGTGGGATCATAGTCATCTAAGTACTTGTTGTTGGCTTTGCAGTAAGGGTGTGAGGCCATGCTAATGCCTCCTCTCAGCCCATCCTCAATCATCTGAAGTGTGGCCAGATCAGATATTAAGTCAATTTCAATGTTTGTAGACTTTAAGAATGCGTCCCAAGAAAGCCCAGGGGCAGAAATGTAATGTGATGAATCTAGGCCATAATGTTTCATGCATGTAGATCTGTAATTCTGAAAGACGTCTGCCAATAAACACACATCGGCCAATAAATATTGATCATGATAATCGCCCATTGTTCGACAGTGTAATTCTGTCCAGGCTTTCTGTGCGTATTCATAGTCAGAGTCTGTTATGCCTCCACCTCTAAGACGGCTGTAAAAGTCTTCCTTTGCTGGCAACGCTGGCTCGTCAAACTTGTCCCACGAGTCCATGTATTCATAAGGGTAAACGCCTTTACGTACTAAAGCCGAGTTAAAATATTTTTTAGTTATTGGACAGTCTTGTAGAGATTCTGCTAGTTTGCTTAAGCTCCCCATCAGATGTTGGGCAGAGTCATAGAAGGATAAACAGTCTACAGTAAAGGTCATGTACTTTTCTGATGATTGTGCAATACAGCTAACCCTCTTACATTCAGAAGTTATTGCTTGCATGATAAAGTGAGAATCATAGCCTCGTAAGTTATGAAAGAAGATAGGCAGTTTCCATTTTTTGGGGTCAACCTTGAGTTGAAGATTACAACTGTTGTGTGCTGCTCCCCTGAATTTGCCAGTAATGTGATCATGGTCTCTCACTGTTGGGTTTGCTTCCGCTGCTGTCGCGTCTTTACTATTAGGTGTTAGCTCTGAGCCGCATATCCAGCAGTGTGTAGATGATTCATAGCGCCTTTGGTCTTCAGGAGCCATCATAATGTCTGAGAGATTTAGCTGAATAGAGAATTGATTGCGAAGATGCTTCATGTGTTGTAAAAATCGACCGGCTGCGTCGGGACCTCTGTAAATCTCTGGTTGTGTGTGTCCGCCATCTGACCTAACAACAACAAATGCATAAGAACAAATCTGATGGTGGGTTAATAAAGCCGTTTTTTGTTCTTCTACTTGTTGAGGGCCGTAGTACTGTAGCAAAATCGCTTCAAAGTCAGCATAAACTACGTATGGCCTCATCTGCATTTTGTGTACATTCTTAAAACTAACTTTAGACCCGGGTGGGGGCGTAAGAAGTTCGGTTTTACAGTCTACAAAACTTTTACAATGTTTCTTATGTTCAGCAGCTGCCTCTATAGATGGGATTCTGACCAAACACCTTCTACAAAGCTCCTGTTTAAATTTTTCCTTTGTAGTATAAGCCATAAGTCTGCTGATTGATCTGATTAATACATAATGGCTCTTGGAACCGTCTGTAAACAGAATCAAGTCTACATGCTTGTTAAGGGATTCGCCTAAAGTGGGAGCATGGGGAGAAATCCATAGAGGCCGTAGATTGTCTGCTACAGACCATGTGTATACGTTTACGGTTATTGGTTTGTTTTGCTCTTCAAACTGGCTTAAACTGTCTATGCTTACTGGAAAGTTTATGTTATTCAAGTTCAGCTCATTTATATACTGCCCATAATTAGATACTCTGTTTGCATTATTTTTAACTGGGTGTAAATGCGCCAAAATACACCACATGAAACATAAGTTATCTGAATTATGTATGTTTAAGACTGCTCGTTTTAATTCTAACTCTCTTGGGAGAGGGATGTAAGAATTGCCGACTATAGGATAGAACTTTGTTTGTCTTAATCTGATTTCAAGGACTGTTCCTTCAGACCAGCCGGAGCCGCGCAATTTCGCTTCTTCACTTGCATGGTTAAACTGTGTAAGCATGTAATCAGCCCATTCAGAATTAAAGTTGTAATAGCTGATTACTTCTTTCTGTCTAGTTGAAACCCAGACTTGCATGTTTTTATCATCAGGGGTTATATAATCAATCAGAATGGCCAACAACACTTTTACTGGCGGCCCAATTTGAAGAGACTCTGGGATTTTAGAAATGGCATGTGTTACGCTTTCCTGAACGCTTGAGGGGTTAATGATGTCCATGTCTAATTCACTAAACATATTGCCCACCGATTCGGCAAATATCTCATCCAGCATCTTTGTGATCGTCATTTTTAAGATCAAATATATAGGTAATACAAAAAAATAAATACTAAAATTTAGCTAATATTTATTAAATTGAGGTAATACAAAAAATAAATACTAAAATTTAGCTAATATTTATTAAATTGAATAGCTACTCCTTCAGTGCTAGTAAAAATAGGCAATTCAGCGTCATCAGGAGCCATAATATTAACTAAAATTGCAATACACTTTATAACTGGGTTGGGCCAAGAATCTGGCATTTTACTGATTACATTGGTTACACTTTCACGAATATCTGTGTGCTCAAAAAGATCCGTAATTAATTCGTCAAACTTGTTTCTTAACTCTTCTTCATTAGCCCCCCGCTCCATCATTAACTCTAAGGCGCAGCATATATTTTTAAGCTCTGTAACTACTTTGGTCGTCATTTTTAAGATCAAATATATAGGTAATACAATAATTAAATCAGGCTCATTTTTAACCTATTTTGGGTTTAGTTGATCGTTTGCAAGGTTCTCCTTTGCAATGTTCTTTCTGATTGCTTCAGTGTTTACCTGTTGTGAAGTAAAAGTCTTTCTCCATTTCTTTTGGAGGTCAATTTTTTGTCGTCTGTAATCATCGCCGTCAGCCATGGCTCGTTTAAATTCTTCGTCTGTTACTTTTCCATCCAGTAATGTATTGCTTATAATCAGCCTTAATGAATGAAGTTTTGCTGTTGCTAGGGCTACAATGGCAGTGTGCTTTTGTAATTTGGGCGTTAGCTTTTTTAAAACAGCACTTACAATCGTGGACATGGCACCTAACCCTAACCCAACACTCCCAAAAGCTATGGACATCGGTGTCCCAACTCCAGTAGCTAAAAGAGCGACACTAGACCCGGTGCTTAAGCTGGCTACAACTGATGAGCCGGTGATTATATAAGAAAGGGCATTCAAAGCTTTAGCATATTTCTTTCTAGTAACCCTATACTTATCCAAGTCACTTTCTATTTCTTCTTGAAGTTCAGTTATTTGCTCTAACCTAAACTTTTGAGCCTGATCATCCATTTTAAACAAGATTATTTTTTTTAATCCTGTACATATCTTCTTATTAACCCTTCTGGCAGCACTTCATCAACAGAGTAAAACCCAATAAAATCAACATACTTAATTAAAATAAAATCAAGTACTGTTAGTTTGTCTTTGTCAACCATCACAGTAACTTTGTCAGAAAATACAGAAGTGTTTATTTCATCCCCGTTTTTAGTAATAGCAATAACAAGCCTAAGAGGTTCGTCCAATTTTTCAGACTTTATTTGTACACCTCTGATTAACGTATGCTCTGGCAAACTAGGATCAGACTCCCTCGGAGTAATAAATAAGCGAAAAAGTATCGTCATTTCTTTAGGCAGTGATTCTAGCGTTGGGTTAAATTCTAAGCCAACGGTGTCACCCCCCACTTCAGCTAAGGGCTGCTTTCTCCACAGCATATACTCAGAGCCCCGCCTAGTTATTTCAGTCTGCTTTTTCTGTTGTGCTCCTGGGACTAGGCTAATAAGAAGGTGTCCTTCATTCAAAGCTTTTCTAAAATTGTTTTTCTTATCAAAGTATACATAGGGGCTTCGTAGTTCAAACTTTAAATCCCAGTTAATGTCAGGAAGCAACGCCCAGGCATTCTCTCGTTTATGAAGTTTGTATTCGTGTTTGCCAAAATCGTTTGCCCTTAGATTTCTTATCTCTTCCAGGGTAGGATATTGCTGCCGTTTTTTATCTTCAATTTCTATTCGTTTGTAAACGCCATCGTCGGTGTACTCAAATCCATAAACATTTCCTGCCACTCCTATTAGATCAAAGTCAGTTGTGTCTGCTAGATCTTTTAGCTCTACTGAAACGCATTTAGGAGCTAACTCCGCTTTTGATTCTGGCCCTCGAGACATTCTTTTTATTATAAACAATTTATTATAAACAATCTGTAATAAACAATCTGTAATAAACACTCTGTAATAAGCAAACGTATTGAACTGGTGGGTCAGTCCGCAAGCATAGTTTAGCGTGCTTAGATTTTTCTAGCTGCTCTTTTATTTTTTTTTAGTTCATCCTTGTCCCTGATTATATAATTTTCACTTAAACATTCTTCAAAACTGTCCTTGTCCTTAGTATAGAATAAGATGACTGATTTTAACTGCGATCTAAAGTCTTTTAAGACAGCATTGTATTTTTGAGTTAAGAGCCACACAGAAACTAATGCGTGTCTTCCGCTAAAGGCTAGCTTAGACAGAGTCCTTCTTTTTTTAACAATGTCTTGTTCGGCTGAACAGTCATCAATAATAAACAGCGTTTCAGTTCCCTCAAATAGCCTACAGTAATGTTCTAAACAGTCGCTTAGCTTGTCAGTAGGATCAACTAAAAATATATTCTCGTCTGTCCAAACAAACTGCCTTTCTTTGTAAGACTTGTTGTGCTTAATGGTTGTGCAGAATATAACAATGTACTCGTAATGAAACCTGTAGACTGTTTGTAACAAATCAAGCACGAAGACAGTTTTCCCACACCCAGTAATCCCACAAATAAGCGAACAGTGCGGTTCTTTGGGCAAAAAGTTCAAACTATCCATCTGTTTTAATAGGCTATTTCTTTCAGTCTATTTTCTTCAATGTTCAGCTGGGCGTCATAAACCACAAAAACGTGCATTTGTATCTGGCCATTCTCCTCCTCTTCCTTATTAATCTGTATGAGTATGCCATCTGACCCTACCCCTCTTCCACTCCCGTGCAGTCTGTTGTCATACGTGGATCTAAAATCCAGCCATAGTCCATATTTGTCTGTTAGATAATCTTCGAGTCTTACATCGTGAAGGTGAAGTTTTTTACACACATGATCGGCTGTGGGGCTTGTCTGTCTGCCTCCAGCAAACAATTTTCTTATTTCATCAAAGTGTTGGTCGGGTAAAAGTCCGGCTGAATACAGCTGAAAAGGCTTGCCATCTACTGTGCAAGACAACTGCTCAATTTTTGGGTTGTAAAACACCTCAGATTCCCTCTTAAAAGGAGCTGAGGGTTTAGTAAATAGCAAGAGAACCCCCTTTAGGGACCTTAAAGAATTGCTTATAGCTATTTCCCAGACAGTGTCTTGCTTGTTTTTAATCGCTAGACTGTGGTGTAAAACTCTTTCAAAGTAAACAACCGTCCTACTTTTATACTGGTTTAAGATTGTTCTAGCCAGTTCGGGGTTAGTAACAACGTCAAAATTAAGAGAGATGTTACTAACAGTGTATCTAGCTGTTGGGTCTTCGGACAGAATAACAGACCCGCTGTCATTGAATGTCAGTTCATAAGTAAGTTTGTCTCTTAGTGCGCCTTGGTAATATGGCTGATGGGTTTTTAACAGTTCAAAATCTAGAGGGATGCAAAATCTGTTCTTAAATGCTTGCGCTATTGCCTGGTCTCCCTCGTCTTCCTTTGCATCTGCAGCATTAAGCCTGTGCTTAAGACCGTTTGGGCTCTGGATCCCCTGAAAGATTTTGTCTTTTCTTTCTGTTCTGGGCAGCCACAGATCAGAATAGAGATTAAAAATATCTGCGCTACTCAGTGAGAAGACTTCTCTACCTTCCAGTTTGATTACCTATTAAAGAAGTTAGCTGTCAAAGCGCTTGATGCTCTGCCTGGCATAATAGCTAGTGTTGTTAGTTGGGTTTTGTCTACCATAGGCAAAGTGGCTGGTTATATGGCCGACCATCTGTGGACGTTAGGAGTGCTGGCTGCTGGTTTAATTTTTAGTGAAATAAAGTATGGCTAATCCAGTAAAAGTTAAAAACACAACAAGGGCTGTCTTTTCGCTAGTGTGTCTGTCGGGGTGAGGTACATCAACAGGCGGTGTTGGACCGCTTTCTGGCTGTGGGCTGCTTATAACTGGTGGGGGGTCGCTTTTAGGGCTAGATACTTTTTTTTAAATGGCTGGTGCGGGCCTTGTGTTTAAGCCTTGATTGTGTCCTAAGTTTTGGTCGTCTCCGGCTATGAGAATTTCATTAATATAATTCTGTATCATGCCAATCTGTAGTCTGAGGTCAGAAGGCAGCATGTATAATCCATGACCCACAACAAAGTCAACCTTTGACCTAGCATGTGAAAGAACGTTTTGGTACCTTTGTATGCTGGAAGGTAAATCAACAGCAGAGTTAATAGCATCTTCTAAATTAGCTAAAAATTGTTTTCTGGCGTCAAAGCCTGTAGACAGATCCACTATGCTAGACTTGGTCTGTGCTTGCGCTCCTAATAGACACCAAACGTACGTCCGTATGGAGTCATTAAGTCTTTGCACTCCTGGCATTGTTAGGCCTTCACTTTTATCTAAGATAAATGTTGCCCAAGCATTGGGGTGTTTTTGTTCTATTGATCCCAATCTAACTTGGGAGTTTGGCTTAAAAGAGGTGTGGCCGGGCCAGTAGTCAAAATTATATTCTCTACGCTGACCCCACAAATACAATGTGCCTAACCCGTGATTGCGGTCTAACTTTCGTCTAAAGTTATTTGAAGGGTTAATGTTAAATTCGTTGCAGATTCTTTCATATGCATTATTGTCCATTGAGCTGAGAAATGGATTAAACATGTTGTCGTTGGGGAGGCGTACTTGTAGTTCAGTTAGTATGCGCCTATACTGGTAATAAACATGAAAGTTATATACTGACCTTACTAAGAGATTGGGGTGGTTTAAATGGTTTGTATATGAAACACCGCAGCCGGTGGTTGAGCAGTAAACTGCAAAATTTAACTGATTCTGGTAAAAAAAACCATGGGGTGAGTTGACCATGCTGATGGCACTCTATCACTCTTTATTGGAGGATTTAAATATCTAGTTAGTGGGTTTACAAGTCTGACTAAGAAACCATATGATTCATCCACTGCGATGGTTAGGGCACTGAAGTCCAAAGATTTGGGCTCATAAACCCCTCCCACATCGTAAGTGGCACTTTCATTATATTTAAAAGGCCTCATTTTAAATAGATTTTTTTTTAAAGGATTTGAAAAGGATGCACATTTATATAACTAAACAAAGCACACGTGTGTTCTTAAAGTATCCAATTGACAATAGGCGCGGTAATAATAGGGTTGCTCTTAGAGAAATTGGTTTTAAAGTTAAGTGGATTAATATATCTGAAAAAGCTAAGAATAACTGGGTGAATATTAAGGACGGGCAAGGTAATTTATTAAAGCAGTTAAAAATACCTGATGGTTACTACAACTTTTGTTCTTTAAAAGAAGTATTTAGCAATTTTGGCATTAAGTTAAAAATTAATGAGGCAAATCTTATAATTACTATGCACTTTCCAGAAGAAAGAAGGGAGTACGTTTTTCCTAAAGGTCTTGCTAGAATCTTGGGCTTTTATGATAGTGGTGAAGCGTATAGCGTTAACACCCATAAGTACTTAGAAAGTGGCCTCTACGAGTATGCAGGTAGTAGACCATCCGATTTTCTAATTAACCCAAGGTTGTTTGTTCATTTAAGTGAATTAAAAACAGATGCTAATTTGTTTAATGGCCAACCATCTACGGTTCTAAGAGTGTTGCCATCACTTGAGGCGGGGTTTTGCGATTATCAGTCATATACATTTAATAACGCTCAATTTAAAAAATTAGTTGGTGAGGATATACATTCATTGTGTGTAAAAATAACTAACCAAGATGGAAGGCCGGTTGTTTGTTCTGATTTGTTGGTAGTGCTTGAGATAGAAGATTAATCAGAGAGAATGTCTAAATGTGTGGTTCTAGAGCAGCAATATTATTTGCCCGCAAACCCCACTTTTCATGTGATTAAGTTTTTTGATTTTGTAGGTTTATAGCTGTTTTTTTGGTTGAAGAAATTTATTTATGTGAAAAGTGGGGTTTGCGGGCGAAATAAGATGGCTGAGCTAGAAGGCAGATTTAGACATTCTCTTCCTTTCTTTATTTTCTTTCTTTCTGTCCCTTTTTCTCCCTTTTCTCCCTTTTTTTCTTCTCGTCTTTTTTTCTCCCCCCCCCCCCTTTTTTTTTTTTTTTTTTTTTTTGCTTAATGTCTTTTAACAGCGAATTTCTTTTCTCAACATTGATGTGGAAGAGAAATCCTGAGGCACAATGCATTTCCATTTAGAAGTCCCTCACAAATAAGATAAGATAAGATAATGTTGCTTATAGCCCAGCCGACCGAAAAGGGCCATATCAGGGCTGTCACCACGTTAAAATCAACTCACAAGTCATTCATTCACACAATTCTTTACAATACATCTTCTAAAAACCAATCCGAAAGTTTGTTAAAAAAAAAAAAAAAAAAAAATCTTTCCACTGTAAAATCTCAGATCCGATGAAAAATGTTAATCTCTTTCAAGAACTCAAAGATCGCGTCAGGTGGAACGTCTCTGAACAAGGTTTTCAGAGAATCTGCTGTAAAATGTTTGTGTCTCAAATCATGCAAGTCCCAACACTCTAAAAGAATATGTTTCATTGTGAGTGGCACATGACATGGAATGCACCATGGAGCTTCTTCACTCTTTAAAAGGTATGAATGGGTACAATACGAATGGCTGGTGTGCAGCCTGCATAGAACCGTTTCTTCTTTGCGACCACCAGACGTAGATGAGAGGAACTCCTTCAGGTTTGGACGGATCTGAAAGAGTTTGTTATCCGTCTGTGTATTCCAATCCTCCTGCCAGAGGTCTCTGACATAAAATCATTAATTTTTGGTTTCAGATCTGAGCAGGGGATATATATATATATATATATATATATATATATATATATATATATATATATATATGACAATTTTCCTGTTGTGGCATTCTTGGCCAGGCGATCAGCCATTTCATTCCCTCCGATGCCAACATGACCGGGAACCCAAGCCAGAACAATGTTGTAACCCTTCACGTTCAACCTGGTAAAAAGTTATTAAAAAAAAATGGAGAAGTTCGGGATGATGGAGGTTGCTGCCAGCTATGGCCTCCAAAGCTGACAGCGAATCCGACAGAACCTGAAAGTCCCTCTTCACAGATTGTGAGATTATCCTCAGCGCCAGAACCAGAGCTGTAAGTTCAGAAGAGTAAACAGAAGCATCTGAAGGAATATGTTCTAACAGTATTTGAGAAGGAGCACCAGGGCAATAGGCTGCACAGGCCACTCCATCTTCAGACTTGGAACCGTCAGTGAAAATTTTCTGACAGGATGGGAATTTCGAACAGAGATCGGCATACAATGCCTTCTATGCCAGAGAGCTGATAGATTCTTTGCGAAAAGCTGCAAGATCAAAACGAATCTCTGGTGTTGAAAAGGTCCACGGAGGCTTATCCGGGAACTTGGAAAAATCGGACACAACTCCTAGGTCTAGACCTGCATTCTGCGCAATACATCCAGTCAGGATGAAACTGCTTTTAATCGTAGAACTTGGTAACGGTTACACACGCGGATATCTCGTCAAGGGCGAGCTCTCGGAATTCCATTAAGGTGGTGAACGAAGAGAAGAAGAAGAAGAAGAAGAAGAAGGAGAAGAAGAAAGAGGAGAAGAGTGCACTGAATTCAAGAAGCGGTTTGAAATGTCACGTCACGTATTTTACCACGCTGGTGTGAAATGTATGTGACACATAGCTAGGTTCTTAGCCTCCATGATCCAGATTAATTTGATCATTTGGTCCGCGTCTGTCCAACAATAACTTAACGGTAGACGCCCGTGTCCTTCTCAATTTTCAGATCACGGGAGTTTCAGAGTCAGACATTCATTATTGTATTATATTGTATTGCATTGTTTTGTTTTGCATTGTATTGTTTATTTTTTGTTTGTTTTTGCATTGTTTTGTTTTGTATTGTATTGTATTATATTGTATTGCATCGTATTGTATTGTATTGTATTGTATTGTATTGTACTGTACTCTACTGTATTGCAAAGCACTGTGTAGTATTGTGTTACGTTGTATTACATTGCATCATATTCCATTGTGTTGTATCGTATGAGGGAAGGAGGGAGATCCAATACAATGCGATGTAAGACAACGATACAAAACTCATTGAAATACGACACAGTGCTATGCAGTGCAATGCATTACAATGTAGTACAATATAAAGTGCATTGCTGTGCAGTATGATGCGATGCAACGCAATGTCCTACAGTATAAAGTGCATTGATATGCAGTATAATGCAATGCAACGCAATGTCCTACAATCTAAAGTGCATTGCTGTGCAATATAATGCAATGCAACGCAATGTCCTACAATCTAAAGTGCATTGCTGTGCAATATAATGCAATGCAACGCAATGTCCTACAATATAAAGTGCATTGCTGTGCAGTATAATGCAATGCAACGCAATGTCGTACAGTATACAGTGCATTGCTGTGCAATATAATGCAATGCAACGCAATGTCCTACAATCTGAAGTGCATTGCTGTGCAATATGATGCAGTGCAACGCAATGCCCTACAATATAAAGTGCATTGCTGTGCAGTATAATGCAATGCAACGCAATGTCCAATAATCTAAAGTGCATTGCTGTGCAATATAATGCAACGCAACGCAATGTCGTACAGTATACAGTGCATTCTTGGCAATATAATGCAATGCAACGCAATGTCGTACAATATAAAGTGCATTGCTGTGCAATATAATGCAATTCAATGCAATGTCGTACAATATAAAATATTATGCTCTGCAATATGTTGCGATGCAATGCAGTACAATACAATACCTTTGCAATTCAGTACAGTGCCATGCAGTGCAATGCAATGCAATATAGCACAATGAAAATGCAGTGCTCTGCAATATAATGCAATGCAATACAGTGCCGTACAATACAATAGCTTGCAATTCATTAGAGTGCTATACAGTGCAGTGCAACGTAGTACAGCACAACACAATACTATTCAAAATGCAATGCACTATCATGGAGTTCAATGGAAGGCAATACTACCCAGGACATTACAAATCAATGCAATTCAA
>JAMYXO010007803.1:0-11660 GCA_033310375.1 Conus canariensis
CCTCATCAAACTTCTTTTTCCATCGGGTCCGCATAAAAAATTTCAAAATTCCCCGTACCCCCCTTTCCCCGCTTCATGATGTCAAACAAATTTTTAAAGTCCCCCTTCCCCGGCGGGGGGCCCTTTTTTTGAAATTTCCCTTGGGGGCAAGGTTTTCAATGAGTCCCTGGGGGTGTCTTTCCCAAAGGTTTTGGGGACACCTCCGGAGGGGGACTCACCAAACCCCCGCTTTCCGGGGGAAAAGCAATTTTTTAAACGTCAGTGGGGGACTTTTAGGGCGTGTTCGTTGCCGGTAAATTTGGGACCCACTGACAATCACTAATTTCTTGGCTGCAGGCAGTGGGCCTCCTGTGGGTTTCCTGGAGAAAGACTTGAATTGGACGCCCCCGTGGATTTCCATTCTTTGGGGGGCAGGGGGGTGGCTTGGACCGGGGGTCGGAATCCAACGTGGGGGAGTGCCACTGGGGGGCACAGAAGAGGGGCCACAACACACACCCACAACACACCACACACAAAACCCCAATTTTTCACAACACCACACCACACCCCACATGGCTTTGCAAAATGTATATTTACATACATAATATAAATATATAAAATTTTTTTTATTATATTTTATACAATAAACTAAAAAATTTATAATTTAATTTTAAAATAAAATTTATAAAATATAATAAATATATATACTGCCCGTTTTTTAAAAAGCCAAATTTAAAAATCAACAAAAAAACCCACCGAAACTGTTTTCGCCGTCGTGCGGGCGTCATTAAATGGCTTTTTTGGGGGGTGGGTG
This sequence comes from Conus canariensis, assembly GCA_033310375.1. Taxonomy (NCBI): domain Eukaryota; kingdom Metazoa; phylum Mollusca; class Gastropoda; order Neogastropoda; family Conidae; genus Conus; species Conus canariensis. Next base: position 794 of record JAMYXO010007803.1, read on the forward strand.
TTTAAATAAGCTTGGCTGGGGTTTTTCCCCCTGGGTAAAGTGGGGGGTTTAGGTGGGTTTTTTTTCCCGTTAGGAACTTCCTTGGTCTTTTTGTTAAATTTCTTTCTGATAAATTTTAAAGTTGCAATTGTTTTACATTGTTTGAGGGTTTTTCTTTACATTTTGTTTAAATTTTTTTAAGGGTTTTTTTTGGGCCTTTCTCTTTTTTAAAATTTTTTCCAAGGGTTTTGTTGGGATCTGTGTTTTTGGGCTTTAATTTTCCCCTTTTTATTTTAAATCAGTCTTTTTGGGATTTATTTTTTTTCCCTTTTTTGAATTTTTTTTTTTTTGGGGGCGTTTTGTTTTGGGTTTTTAAATGTTAAACCCACATATGTTTCCCTTTTTCTTCTCTATGTTACATCTTGGAAACAAGGGTTTTTTGTAAACTTTTTTTCCCTTAGAGCGCACCGTTTTTTTTTTTTGTTTAAAAATTTTTTTTGTCCCCTCAAATTTTTCTCTGGGGGTTATTTTTTTTTTTTTTGGCCAAAACAATGGCATTTTTGGGGATTTGGGCATAAGAATTGACAAATTTTTTTTTTTTTTTAGGGTTTTTTTTAAATAAAGTTTGGGGCTTTTGGGGGTTAAAGTCAAAATTTTGAATTTTTCCCACATTTTTTGGCTTTGCTCATATGGGGGGTTTTACCATATGAAGGGGGTTTCCTGTTCTTTGGGGAAATTTTTGGGAATTTGTTTCTGGGTCGTTAAATTTTTTTTTATAGTTGACCAAATTTTATGTAACGCCTCTTGGTTCCCCACTGTAGCATTTTTAATTCTGTTTCGGGGGAAAGACAAATTTTGACAGTCCCTTTTTTTATGCTTTTTGGGGGGTTTTTTTCGTTTGGGGGGGGGGTTTTGGGGGGTTTTTTAAAAAACGGGGTCTTTGGGGTTTTTTGTTTTTGGTTTTTTTGAAAGTTTTTTTTTATTCAACTTATGTCTAAATTTGTTTTTCCCATCTTTTTTTTTGGGTTCTATGGTGATTTTTAATTTTTGGGGTTGGGGGAAAAATTTTTTTAAATTCTTTTTTCTTATTTTTGATATTTTTCCCAAAGGGTTTTTCATTCAAGCTTTCAAGGTCGGGCATCCCTGTACAGTCCAGTTTGTTTTTTTCCCTTTTTTTTTTGAATTTTGGGAAAAACAAGGGAAAATCCTACAAGTTCCCCAATTTCGGGGGACCATCTAATGAAACCCTTTGGCTTTAAAAATTTAATTTTTCCCTTTTTTTGTTTTTAATTTCCCGGGTTTTATTTTTACTGTGCAGTAAAGTTTTCTTTGTATGGAAAATGGTTTCCATTTCTGGACCCTGATATTTATGTGTACTTGTTGGCAAATCTTATAGCTTTAGTTAGTAGCTTTTCATCTATAGATGGGTAGAAATCTACTATGTTGAATGTTATAAAAACTGTATTTTCTTGTTTGTTGAGTTTTTTAAAACCATTGTATGACTTCATATGTGTTTTTCCAGAGATTGAATTCAGTGTTTCTTTTATGCTTTTATAGGTTTTCTCTAAGATTGTTTTTACAATTTTCCCTAGCTCAGATTTGGAAGGGTTTATCAATCTATATGTTGGATTGTCCAAGAAATTGGGTTTGTGGTCTTTAAGTGTAATAAAGGCTTCTCTAGCTGCTGTGATCTCTACTCTGACACTTAGGTCCATTTGGTGTACAAGTTCCTTTTCTTTCTTTCTGATGTGATCATTTGTGGCCTTGTCAGCCTTTCTATAATATTTTTGAATATTTTTGTCGAGTAGTTTTGAGTACTCTTCAGGTTCTATTTTGTAAAAGTTGTTGGTTTTATCCGCCTTCACAAATATTTTATTATCAATTTGAATTTGTTTAATTTCCTTTTCTAACGTTGATTGGAATTTGTTATTGGATTTTTTTAATTCTATGTTGGCTAACATTCTTTTCATTTTATCTTCAAATGTTCTCAATTTCTTCAATGGCTGGTGGTACTCGCCATGATTTGAAGTCATATGTATTTTTATCTTCTTTCTTAGCGTTGGGGTTTAAGAAGATGCCGCTCCCACTCTGGTCGAGCACTCTTTTTAACATAACGCTGAATCCTCAGTACTACCCTCTTAACTGCTCCATACGTTGAGCACTTTTGAATCAGCAGATTTTAGAATGGAAAAAATCAACTTTTAATCAATCCACCAAAAACATTCTGTTTGCTAAACCCCAGTGCTACATGAAGAAAATGATAGAACAGACTGAAAAATTCATTAAAAATATGAATGGAAAGCATTTTTCTTCTTAAACCCCAACGCTAAGAAAGAAGATAAAAATACATATGACTTCAAATCATGGCGAGTACCACCAGCCATTGAAGAAATGAGAACATTTGAAGATAAAATGAAAAGAATGTTAGCCAACATAGAATTAAAAAAATCCAATAACAATTCCAATCAACGTTAGAAAAGGAAATTAAACAAATTCAAAATGATAATAAAATATTTGTGAAGGCGGATAAAACCAACAACTTTTACAAAATAGAACCTGAAGAGTACTCAAAACTACTCGAACAAAAATATTCAAAAAATTACAGAAAGGCTGACAAGGCCACAAATGATCACATCAAAAGAAAGAAAAGGAACTTGTACACCAAATGGACCTAAGTGACAGAGTAGAGATCACAGCAGCTAGAGAAGCCTTTATTACACTTAAAGACCACAAACCCAATTTCTTGAACAATCCAACATGTAGATTGATAAACCCTTCCAAATCTGAGCTAGGGAAAATTAGTAAAACTCTTAGAGAAAACCATAAAAAGCATAAAAGAAAACACTGAATTCAATCTCTGGAAAAACACATATGAAGTCATACAATGGTTTTAAAAACTCAACAAACAAGAAAATACAGTTTTTATAACATTCGACGTAGTAGATTTCTACCCATCTATAGATGAAAAGCTACTAACTAAAGCTATAAGATTTGCCAACAAGTACACATAAATATCAGGGTCAGAAATGGAAATCATTTTCCATACAAAGAAAACTTTACTGCACAGTAAAAATGAAACCTGGATTAAAAACACAAACAGGAATTCAACTTTTGATGTCACGATGGGATCATATGATGGTGCCGAAACTTGCGAACTTGTAGGACTATTCATGTTATCCCATATTAAAAAAAAAATTGGAAAACAAACTGGACTGTACAGAGATGACGGCCTTGCAGCTCTGATGACAACCCTAGGAATATCGAAAATAAGAAAAAAGAATTGTGTAAAATTTTCCACAACCAAAACTTAAAAATCACCATAGAAGCAAACAAAAAGATAGTGAACTATTTAGACATAACGTTAGAACTCAACCAACATACATATAAACCATACAAGAAACCAAATGACACGCCTGTTTTATGTAAACATCAAAAGCAATCACCCACCCTCCATACTGAAAACAATACCCAAAAGCATAAACAAAAGACTGTCTAATTTGTCATGTAACGAAACAGTATTCAACAATGCTACAGCTGAGTACCAAGAGGCGTTACATAAAAGTGGCTACAACTATAAACTACAATACGATCCAGACAACGATACAAAAAGATGAAGAAAGAACAGGAAAAGGAACATCATATGGTATAACCCCCCATATGATGCAAGAGCCAAAACAAATGTAGGGAAAGAATTCTTTAAAATTTTGACATCATCCTTCCCAAAAGACCAATACATTATTTAAATATTCCATAAAAATAACATCAAATTGTCATATCATGCATGCCGAATCTCAAAAATGCCATTGATTCGGCAAATAAAATGAAAAATAACACAGAGAAAAATGAGGGTGACAAAAAGGAAATCTTGTAACTGTACCAAAAAAGAACAGTGCCCTCTAAGCAACAAATGCCTTTACAGCAACATTGTGTACCAAGCCACTGTAACATCAAGAACGCAGAAGAAACATATGTAGGTATCACTGGTAACCAATTCAAAACTAGATACGCAAACCATAAACAATCATTCAACAAAGAAAATTATAAAAACCAAACAGAACTGAGTAAATATATCTGGAAACTTAAAGACAAAAACACAGACTACAACATATCTTGGAAAACCTTAAAAAGAGCAGCACCATACAACAACACTTCAAAAAGATGTAATCTATGCCTAACAGAGAAATACATCATACTATGTAAACCACAATTAGCAACTTTAAATATCAAACAGAAATGGTTAACAATTGCAGACACAGATGGAAGTTCCTAACAGTGAACAAAAACACCTGAAACACATGTAGCACGGGGAAAACAGCAGCAAGCTATACATACACACAACACTGGCAATACAAGCTCACTACACCCTGACGACCGCACTGACAGCGCGAAACAGATCTGTAGGTTTAAGCTTGATTTAACTTGCTTTTTGATACAGCAAATGCCGCTCCCACTCTGGTCGAGCACTCTTTTTAACATAACGCTGATCCTCAGTACTACCCTCTCTCTCTATATATATATATAATATGTATGTATGTGTAAGTATAAACCTATAGTAGTACGTAACACTACCATCACGCCGTGCTGGAACTTCATGTCATGATCACCATGTTCAACAGGACTGCATGTCTATCACACGACATGTTTCCTAATCGTAATTTATGACCACTGGTAATTACTACAATTTATGGTGAATGTATCAACGTGAAAAACAAAGAAGAAAACCTTGCCCTGATTCGGAAACTGAAACCGTCATGAATCAAAAGACTGAGCAGCTGAAAGTAGTTGCTGGTTACGGCTTTTCCAACTTACCCCCTCAATGTATACGTTGTGTGTGTGTGTGGTGTGTGTGTGTGTGTGTGTGTGTGTGTGTGTGTGTGTGTGTGTGTCACATACAGTGATGCACGGGCCTATGGACTGAAGCATTTGCACCGTCCACAAAAGGACTGTTCTCTTGCAAATGCCCATGCCCTGTGTTATTCACATCAGGCCTACACAAAAGTGAAATGAAATCGAGAACGAAGTACTTAACTCTAAGCCCTCATCCTTCACTGAACAACACACATTTTTTTTTCTCAATTATTTCTTAATTATCCGAAAAAAAACAAGGAAAACAAACCCATCATTCCAGTGTGCCCATATAAAAACAAAAGGAAAATAAACATTTGCAATTCGCCATTTTTTTTCCCTTGGCTGAATTGCTTGGTTCAGTCGTCCGTCTCTTTCGTAACAGTCCATTTGACCACCCTAAATGTGACACACTGTCCCTCAGTCTTCCGATAATGGCCGCACCCCAGTAGGGAATACTGACAGTGTAGCTGTACTGTACACAAGTAGGGGATGCTGGCAGTGTGGCTGCACTGTACCACAGGATGGGGGACACTGGCAGCGCAGCTGTACTGTATCCCAGCAGGGGAATACTGGCAGTGTAGCTGTAGCTGTACTGTACTGCAGTAGAGGGATACTGGGCAGTGTAGCTGTACTGTACCCCAGTACGTGGATACTAGCAGTGTAGCTCTAGTATCCCCAGTAGGGGAATACTGGGTCAGGGTAGCTGTAGTTATAAGTGTTCCCCAAGTAGGGCGATACTGACAGTGTAAGCTGTACTGTACCCCAGTACAGTGTACTGGTAGTGTAGCTGTGTTGTACCCGAGTTGGGGGATACTGACAGTGTAGCTGTACCTCATCCCAGAATGGGATACTGGCAGTGCAGCTGCGTTGTATCCAAGTAGGGATTTACTGGCATGGTAGCTGTACTGTACCCATACGGTGTACTGGTAGTGTAGCTAGGTTGTCCCCCGATTGGGGAAAACTGACAGTGGTAACTGTACCTCACCCCAGTAGGGGGATACTGGCAGTGTAACTGTACCTCACCCCAAGAATGGGAATACTGGCAGTGCAGCTGCGTTGTATCCAAGTAGGGATTTACTGGCAGTCTAGCTGTTCTAAACACCAGAGGGGATACTGGCAGTCTAGCTGTCTAAAAAACCATAAGGGGATATTGGCAGTGTAGCTGTACTATACCCAAGAGGGGGATGCTGGCAGTGCAGCTGAAACTGTACCCCAGTAGGGGATACTGGTAGTGTACCCTTTACTGTACCCCAGTAGGGGATACGGGGAAATGTAGCTGTAGCTAAAAAGGGCATTCCAGTAGGGGGTACGGGGCAGTGTAGCTGTACTGTACCCCAGTAGGGGAATACTGGCAGGTGTAGCTGTACTGTACTGTACCCCAGTAGGGTGGATACTGGCCGCGTAGCTATACTGTACCCCAGTAGGTTAAAATAATGGCAGGTAGCTGTACTTACCAAGTAAGGGGAAACTAGCAGTGGTAGCTGTAACTATACCCCAGTAGTGGGATACTGGCATTTTAGGCTGTACCGTACCCCAGTAGGGGATACTGCAGGGTACTATACTTACCCAGTAAGGGATACTAGCAGTGTAGCTGTGTTGTACCCCAGTAGGGGGAAATACTGGCAGTGTAGCTGTAACTGTACCCCAGGAGGGGATACTGGCAGTGTAGCTGTACTGTACCCCAGGAGGGGATACTGGCAGTGTAGCTGTGTTGTACCCCAGTAGGGGGATACTGGCAGTGAAAGCTGTATTGTACCCCAGCAGTGGGATAACTGGCATGTACTGTACCATACCCCAGTAGGGGATACGGCATGTACTGTAACTTACCCCCAGTAAGGGGATACTAGCAGTGTAGCTGTACTGTACCCCAGGAGGGGATACTGGCAGTGTAGCTGAAACTGTAACCCCAGGAAGGATACTGGCAGTGTAGCTGTACTTTTTCCCCAGTAGGGGATACTGGCAGTGTAGCTGTACTGTACCCCAGGAAGGGGTACTAGTAGTGTAGCTGTACTGTACCCCAGTAGGAGGATACTGGAGTGTAGCTGTACTGTACCCCAGTAGGGGGATACGGGGCAGTGTAGCTGTACTGTACCCCGTAGGGGGATAGTGGCGGTGTAGCTGTAGTGGTACCTTCAGATTGATCGGGAAACCTTTGCTTACAATTAGGAGATCGGCGTTCACTCTGCCCTGGACCATGTGATTTGGACTGCCCTCCACAGCGTGGATACATCACCCCATGGACGGACAGCACTAAACTGCAACAAGCCTACAACGAAGATCACAATGACTGGCGACCGGACAAACTACTGGACCACTGGGCTGACAAACCTACGACGGGAAAGATCACTGGTCAGACTGATCACTTCTGTCAGGGACAATCAGTCCCCAAGACTAGACCTGAAATATATATATTTCAAGACAACTCCACATAGAATACAACAGCGGAAATTCTGCTCTGTTGTCACAACCGAAATTGCAGACACAACGGGGCACTTGAATTGGAGATACAGAGTCAACAGGGTTGGTACAAATCACTTCCTAGTTGACAGCTCCTGACTTAGCCTCCACTGTTGCAATGAAGAATCAAACCCCCCATTCCTTGGGATCTAGTGGAAAGGGAAGGCTCACTAAAGTGAAGGACAAGAGCTACTTCTAAATGCCCCTCCTTCCGATTTATGCTGGTTCACCTTTAACACATAACCAGACGGGCAAACAGAACAGAGTTCTCCTTTCTACTACCAATGGTTTTTTCACTGTTAAATGAAAGACTTTTACTATGGTTTCACCTTATTTTTTCAATATGAATATGTTTCAAAATAAATTATTGACCAGGTTCTAATGGGCCACAATTACGTTTCTTCAATAGAACCAGTGTCAGACATTACCTTCACATCTCCCTTTATTAGACAGAAATGTGCTGGTCGTTTATAATACTGCAGTGTAGTGGGCAGGCTGGGCACCTTCAAACAAACCCTTTCGTAGACAGAAATTGGCTGGTCCTTTATAATCCTGCAGTGTAGTATCAGATTGGTCTTAAACATTACCTTCAAACATCTCTTTATAGACAGAAATGTGCTGGTCCTAACAATCCTGCAGTGTAGCATCAGGGTTTGGGCCAAATATTATCTTCAAACATCCCTTTAGTAGACAGAAGTGTGCTGGGCCTAAGAACCTGCAGTGTAGTAATCAGGCTGGTCTCCTTTAAATATCCCTTTAGTAGACAGAAATTGGCAAGCCTTTTAATCCTTCAATGTAGCATCAGCTGGTCTCCTTCAAATATCCCTTTAGTAGACGGAATGCACAGGGCCCTAACAATCCTGCAGTGTAGTGTTTTTGCTGTTTTCCCTCAGCATTTCTCCATTTCTCACCACAGTCCACAGTCCAGGTACAAACAAAGCTTGTACCTCGCTAGTAAAAAAGGGCAATGGAAAAAATAAATGAATGAAAATACCTAAAAAAATAAATGGACCAAATAAAGAAATATATAAATAAACAAATAAATAAAAAGAATAAATTAAACTTTGCCCTTTGGGTAGAAATCTGGGAAAAAGTTCTGGATGTTTGATGTAGCTGTCACAGGCTTGTCGTTAAACAAACAAACAAAAAAAAGTTGAGGTATGCGCCCTCACATCACCCCAAACGCACTATCACAAATGACCATCTGTCCACCGCAACAACTGACCATCCGCCAGGTGATAACCTGTCACAGTTGGTTGTCGTTCACTTCATCCAGTGAGTTCACTGTAAACCAGCAGCACTCTGTCAACATTGGTTTTTGTCGTTTCACTTCATTCAGTGATTTTCACTGTATGCCAGCGGCACTCTGTCAACAGTTGGTTGTCGGCTCACTTCATTCAGTGAGTTCTCTGTATGCCAGCAGCTGTCAACATTTGGGTTGTTGCTCACATCATTTCAGTGAGTTCACTGTATGCCAGCAGCACTCTGTCAACAGTTGGTTTTTCGTTCACTTCATTCAGTGAGTTCACTGTATGCCATGGCACGCTTTCCATGACGAGGTGAGCCATGACACAAAGGCTGACAGACCAACACAAGACTTAGAAATCCTCTTTTCATTTGACTGCATAAGTAATTCATGTTTTCCGCGACGTCTCTTTCATAAACAAACCCACGTGATTTCAATCTTTTTCAATCGACGTACTCTTTTCATAAATAAACACATTTTCATTTTTTTCCGTCGACGTACCTTTTGATAAATGAACACGCGATTCATGTTTCCTCGAGTACTCTTTCCATAAAATTTCACTTTTTTTTAAATTTTTCCCGACAAAACCTTTTCATAAATGGATATTGGGGTGATTCATTTTTTTCGTCGACATACACTTCTACAGAACACAAAATTTCATTTATTTTTCTGTTGGGGAGTTTTCGGTATGATACACAGGTAATTTCATTTTGAATACATAGAAATTTAATGTTTTTCCGTAATTTCTTTCCATATGAAAGGGAAAAAATAAATTTTGTTTTCCATCGACATACACCCTTCAAATAAAGTAGAAAGAAACTCGTGGAGACGGGCACAGAGAGTCCTCAGAAGAGAACCCCCTTCAAGCAAGTTTTTTTCGGCCTTTATCTCCTACACCTAGGGGGGTTGGGGGCCCACCCGGGTTCATACCCCGGGGAATGTCTCTCTGCGCCGCTTTTTCCCATTTGGGTGAGCATGGCTAGGATTCAAACCCATCTCCGGACATCTCATTTTCCACTTAATGACTCCATTCTAACCACTGACCCACGGGGGAAACCTGTATTTTAGGAAAGGTTAACCCTTTAGAATTCACTTTGTTCCTCCTTGACCAACCAGCTTGAACACCTCTCTGCCGTTTCTCCCCATTGGCTTTTTCCCAGGGCTTTGGTTTTTTCCCCTCCCTCAACGAGAGCTTTTTTCATGAGGCTGATCAGACGTTCCTAAAAACCCCCCCTGCTCCAATTTCTACAGTGGGGACTTTGACCGAACCCTTCTCCCCAGGGTTTTTTTGCCAACAGCATACTTTTCAGTTTGAAATTTTGAGCTGCCTCCATTTCTTTTTTCTCATAGGCACCGTGGAGCTCGACATGATCAGCTGCTTGGTTGACTGGAGTGGACACTATGTCTGGCCATGCCACCCCTTTGCTGATGACTCTGGATGACATTTCCTTTCGGGAGGTCTGCAGGCACTCCCAGTCATCGCCCCGTCCCAAACTTCCTCATGTTCCGAGTGCAGTTTTTTTGGGCCCTGATTTTGCTACCTCCTGCCGGGAAAAATGTTGCGGGTGCTTTTGGAGTCCTATTGGGCCCTTTTTTGTGGTGTTTTTGGGACATCCAACGCATTTCAATCTCTTGAGGGGACTTGGGTTTGGCCTCCATGTGTACCTTCCCTTGAGCCAGGGGACTTTGCATGAGCCCTTTGACATACTTCACTGTTTTGTTTTTTCATGGGAGAGGGGGCATGCAGATCTTTTTTTTTTTTCCCACTTCACCAGGTTTTTTTATTGAGGGAAAGGAATGCGATCGAAATGAAGCTGATCCTGAGAGGGGGCCATGTGCCAAATGAGACTTCTTTGGGGTGATTCTCCCCAGTTTTCCATTGCCCTTGCTGGCTCTGCTGGGTGCGTTTTGGAGTCTTTTTTGTCCTTTTTTCTTTTTTCTCATCTCCTATCATCAGTCCTTTTTGGGCTTTCCTTTGGCCTTTGACCACCATTCATTTTGGTCACCCCCATCCTTGGGTGTTGGTCTTTGTGGGGGTCCTGTTTATTTCTCTGATCTTGAGACTCTCTTTTGCAGAATCCTCGCTTCTTGGGCCTTCCATTTTCTCCTGTCTTCATTGGGGGTTGATTCTTTTTACCACCTTTTTCTCCTGAGTCTTCCCCATGCCTTGAAGTCGATCTTCCCGCTTTTTATTTTCCCCCAGATGGATTTTTAAAATGGGGAATTTGAAAATAAACGTACTTTGTTTTCCACGACAGCGCCCCCTAAAATAACACATCTTTTTTTTTTTATCGACATAGCCGTTTCATATTAACACAATTTGTTTTTTTGTTATCC
>JAMYXO010007804.1:0-5000 GCA_033310375.1 Conus canariensis
AAACCTCTATCTCCTTCCCAGTCAAAACACGTAATTTTAAAAGAGAAACGTGCGTTTAAGGGGATGGGTGTATGGGAGAAAATCCTTCTCCACTGAGTGTTTTCGTTGGTTGTATTCGTTCCTTCAAAAGGGAGTTCAGAAGGATCAATAAGCGACCAGTGTTATGCTCAGTGAAAACATCATCAGTTTGGCTGTTGTATCCTGTGGTTAAGTGCCTGCTGAGAACCACTTCCATAAAAGGGAAAAGGATGGGATCGAAAATCGAGGAGATCCTCGTACATACATGGATAGCATGTAATAAAGGTATAAATCAATGAATAAATAAGAGGAGAGAGAGAGAGAGAGAGAGAGAGAGAGAGAGAGAGAAACAGACAGAGACAGAGACAGAGACGGAGAGAAAATTAGACAAGTAGAGAGAGAGACAGAGACAGAGAGAGAGAAAGAGGGACAGACAGACACAGAGAGGGAAAGAGCGAGAGAGAGAGGGGGAGAGAGGGGGAGGGAAAAGAGAGAGAGAGAGAGAGAGAGAGAGAGAGAGAGGAAGGAGGGGGGTGGGGGTTAAACAGATAGATGAATTTATTGATAGATAAACAAATAGGTAGATAGGTGACTAGCTAGCTAGCTAGCTAGCTAGATAGATAGATGGACAGGCAGATAGAGTGATAGATATTTAAACAGATAGATAGATGTGTTCGTGGTGGGAGAGGGTGACTGGGTGTGTACTCACTGTCCCCCTTTCCTTTGTCTTCTTTAAGTAGCATCGGTTACCGGTTCAGTGGAGCACCTAAGGCGGTGATTTGTTTCCCCTAAGGCCGAAATCCACCTCTTCATGTTTTGGCGCTTCACACTGTCCTCTTCATCTGCCAAAAAACAAAAAGCGATTATTGTCGTCAGTAGGGGGCTTAGTAGGTGGTGTCCTGCGTATGTTAGATCAGAACAGGCGCCACTGAACACCACCGAAGTGACTCGGCAGTAATGCAGTGTCTCCTCCGGTGGGTTGCTTCTTGACGACTTGACATTAACTGCTTCCCTGTGGATCGCCAGTGCCGGGGCTGCGGTGGGTCCGACCTGGCCGTGGCTGTGGACGGGGTGTCGGAATGAGGGGCGTGGGTGCACTGCCTCTGAGGTGGGGCAAAGTGGGTTATTTGAATGTCCGTGTTCCATTGTACATTACGTTTCCGATGCGGTGCTTCCGGTGCTGGAAGTTTGGACACGTTAGGGATCGCTGTTCTGGGAGGAGGTGTGTGGTGTTTGCTGCAAAGCATCCCATGATGTAAAGATCTGGCTCATTGTGCGAACTGCAATGGCGACAACCCCTCCTCTTCACGCAACTGCCCAGTTTCGATCTAGGAGTCAAAGATCCAAAAGGTAAAAACCGAAAACAAAACAAAAGTTTCAACACGTTCTGTCTGCTTTCAAACTTACGAGTTTAGTTTCACTAAAACATTGCCAGGAAAAAATGTCAAACCCCAGTGGAGCCAAATACAACACCTCCCAATCCGAAGTGGATGCCCCTGGTTGAGGCAATAAATCTACCACCTGAAAATGGAGCCGAAAAAGAAACCTCCACCGTCTCCGAAACCCAAGCCGCCTTCACCCGCAGGCAAGTCTGCCAGCAGGTCTGGAGAACAAAACAAGCCAATCCAACTTAAAAACAGATACGCTCCATTGAATGCAGACGACGACTCTGAGATGAACTGATTTCTCTCTTGTTTGTCCTCTGCACCATGGATAGTAAATTAATTCATTGGAACATGCGTGGTTTGAACTCAGACTTTGAGGAGCTGCAGACTTTGCGTCGTACACTAAAACCTCAGGTAGTAGCTGCTGAGGAAACGAAAAAAAAATCAAAGCCAGATGACTTTCACTCTTTCTGGCTTTAGTGTTCTTTCCAAACTTGCACAACCCTCCGCATTGGGAGTAACAGGTGGTGTTGCCCTTCTTATCCACAAAACTTTGCTGTTTAGCACTGTCGCTCTGACTAGCCTCTTCAGGTAGTAGCTGCTAGAGTCACTCTCCATATAACCATTACAATTTGCTCGTTACACAGACAGACACACAGACACACAGACACACACACACACACACACACACACACACACACATATTAATATATATATATATATATATATATATATATATATATTCAATTATAAACAAAGATTGCTCTTTTGTCTTAGATTGAAGAAATACAGGGGGATAAGCATTCATATCTGCAGTGGTAGATAATTCTGCCTAACTAACAGTATGTGCTTGAGTGGGTGAATGGGGGAAAAATGAAATAAATGCTTCTCAAAATGAGCCTTCGACAAGCTTATAGTCTCCAAGGAGGAGACATTCTCCAATGGGGAGGAAACTCACTAACATATAACTCCTGGTCAGATACCGATATTTCGAAACCTGATTGTTTCTCCTCAGTGACCGCGGAAAGTGGTAATTTGACTCCTCTGCCTTTTCGGTTTTAACAAAAATGCTATCCTAGAAAACTCTGGTGTGCAATACCGTAGTATGTTTGTTGAGTTTTCAAAAAACCAACCAAAGGTGCCACCTAAGAAGCAAAAGAAAATCATGAAAGAGCAAAACAAGCTACATTTTCGTATGAAAAGTAGAAAATATAAAAAGATAACCTCTTAAGACACAAGTGCTGTTAAATGTGATTTATTTTTTCGCCTGAAGAAGACCCAAGTGGTTGAAATGCATCGTGTCTTGTCATGTGCTTTGTTTGTCAATGTCATTGGCGGTAACTAACACCCTCTCTTTCTAAATTCTGATACACTCGGCATATCCATAGTCTGTGCGTGTAGCTGTCCTCCTTCCCCCCAGACACACACTCACACGACTCTTTAGGACTATCAAACCATGGTTCTGTTGTTTCAGATTCCATCTGATGACACAGACTTCCGCATCAAAAGCTTGACCCAGCTGATCTCTGAGGACCCCGCTTTTGACTTCTTAACAGAACTGGAGCCCACATCTGCAGACAAGCCTGGTTCCACAGAATGCAGCGACATTACAGCCAGTGACAGCCAGAAAGCAACTGGATACAGACACGATGCACCTGGATCCAGCCACAGTGTATCTGGAATCGACAGTCATGCACATTCTCCTGGACGCAGCCGTGATTTAGTGCAATATGACCATGACAGAACTGGAAGTATTCAAAGCACGTCTGAACACACTAGTGGTGTCACTCCATACAATTACGTTGAGATAGAATGCTATAACAATCCAGCAGAGAATGCCTTAGACGATGATCAACTTGAATTTATGCCCGTTGGAATGAAGTACAAGTACAACAGCACAAAACATGACAGTGATAAAGGTGAAACCAGTGGATACATTACAAATCAGTCTAAATACAACAACATTTTAATTAAAGACAGTGATGACATGTCTGCACAAGGCATTACAGCAAAATACAGCACCATGACCCATGGCAAAGCTAATACCCATGATGATGCTTCTGATCGTGTTGACACATCTGGTGACACCCACACGTTAATCACAGAAACACAACAGGAGGATCACACCTGTCCGATGCACAGCAATCCACATCAGTGTAAAGAGAGCTCAGAAAAGGACAAGGGTATGGACAAAGAAGAAAACTTCATGCAGCACTCAGCTGTTTGTGCAGAACAAAAGGCGCTGGCCTCCACGACATATGGAAAAACATTGAAAAGCAGAAGTTCAGATCATCACACATTGATTCGTACAGTACAAAAGCCACATGAGTGCACATACTGTCATAAATTCTTCGGAAAAGCAAGTCATTTAAATAGGCACATTAAAATTCACACTGGAGAAAAGCCATATAAATGTCAATATTGTTCTAAGTCCTTCACACAAACATTCAATTTGAACGCTCACATTCGAACTCACACAGGAGAAAAGCCATATAAATGTCAGTATTGTCCGAAGTTCTTCAGTCGGAGAGACGTACTGATTATTCACACTCTAATTCACACAGGAGAAACACCATATAAATGCAACTTCTGTCCTGAGGTCTTCAGACGGAGTGACGAACTGAGCATTCACACTCGAACTCACACAGGAGAAAAGCCATATAAATGTCAGTACTGTCCGAAGTTCTTCAGGCAGAAATCCGACCTGAACATTCACACTCGAACTCACACAGGAGAAAAGCCATATAAATGTCAGTACTGTCCGAAGTTCTTCAGGCAGAAATCCGGTCTGAACATTCACACTCGAACTCACACAGGAGAAAAGCCGTATAAATGTCAGTACTGTCCTAAGTCCTTCAGACAAAAATCCGATTTGAGTCGACACAGCCGAACTCACACAGGAGAAAAGTCATATGAATGCAAACACTGCTCTAAATCCTACAGACATAAACCGTCGTTGGATAGACATACCCGAACTCACACAGGAGAACAGCAAAGCAGTCAGGGCACACTTCAGACACACGTCTTGTCTAACAATTCAGACTCAAATCCATGAGGGGAAAAATTGTGTTAACACTGTACTAAATCTGTGGGTGAATTATCCAGCTTAAAATGCCCTTCTCAAAGTCTCTGGGAACATAAAGGTTAACACTGGCAGGATCCTTTCACAGATTGATAGTTCACGCCATCTGTTACACCGACTATGCGATAGCGTGCATAGAAACACACAAATACTTTAAGTAATGAGATACTCGGAGAGGTGATAAACACTTTAAATGTAAAAACCTTAACAACAATGAGAGAAAAAAGATGCTGCAAAATGTCCATTCACGAATTTGTGTATGTGCGAACGTAATACGTGCCTCTGTGCGCACATGTGAGTGAGTGAATGAGTGAGTGAGTGAGTGAGTGAGTGAGTGAGTGTGTGTGTGTGTGTGTGTGTGTGTGTGTGTGTGTGTGTGTGTGTGTGTGTGTGTGTGTGTGTGTGTGTGTGATCACATTTAGTTTAGATTTTTTTTCATACGAACGATTTGTAATGTTTTCTTCTTGGATGTTAATCTTATTGTCAATAATCTTATTATTCAATAAGCACTGAGT
>JAMYXO010007804.1:10000-11656 GCA_033310375.1 Conus canariensis
AAATGTGTTTAGATCCCCGAAAAAATGTAAAAAAAAACAAAAAAAAACAAACACAAAAAACCCGCAATGTTGCCAAATGATGAACGGAAGACATAACATAATCTTCAAAAATATCATTTATTCTTAGTCTTTTCTGCTTTCACTTATAATCTCTGGTCCTCATTCTTTTTATAAGGAGGGTGTTTTTCTCATCATCTGGACATAGTTTCTTTCCATGTATATTAAGGTATTACAAAGCTGTGATTAAACTGAACAAAGGGACGGGGACAGCTCCGATCTCTTTGTCACCCACCGTCAAAGAAACTACATGCACCAAGATTCGACTGTCCACACCACGACAAGAGTGGCAACAAACTCATATTCCACACAGGCACATAGGTAATTGGAGTACGTTGCTAATTCATTCATCGGGTTTGGTGCTGTAATCTTAGTCTTTTTGAACTTAGCAATGACGATGTTTCCTTTATAGTATAATAATCGGTGCTGCGCTTGCTAGTCACAACCACACCATTACCCTTCACAAAATATCTATGGACAGAAGTTAGAAACTGTGTAGGGATCTGTATACTCACTAGAGATTGATCAATAGCAGAGAGGGGTCAAACGAATTCTCTTTTCAGGGGCAGGTTCAAGGTCAGCACAGTTCAGATTGAAACAGAAATACAAAGACATAAACGTCTTAATGAACAAAAGCGGTTATTTCTAGCCCTTTTCATGCTTTCCAGCAAGATATGGACTCTTAAAACGAATGTAAACCGAATGGAAATCATACAGCTGAAGTATCACTGTATAACATTAATGATCAGTAGTACTTATCATAACACCATAAACAAATCAAAACCATTAAACAGACTATCAGACTATGAAACAATCTGAAGGAAAACTCAGGCCTTGACAAGCAAATAACAGAGCTGAAAAATATTGTTAACAGTGTGCCATCCATTTATAATGAACCTGTTGTGTGTGTGTGTGTGCGTGCGTGCGTGCGTGCGTGCGTGCGTGCGTGCGTGTGAGTGTGTGTGTGTGTGTGTGTGTGTGTGTGTGTGTGTGTGTGTGTGTGTGTGTGTGTGTGTGTGTTTGAAGGTGTTCGTAACCTTTCAAATAACAGTGTGGGAAAATTTTCAACTTTTTTCGACAAATTACAGGATTGTGACATTTTGCGTCATAACTGTTACCCTTTACAACGAGTTGTTTTTGGAGTGTCACAATACTAGAATATTGCCAAAACCGAAAAAATCTATTAGACGACTACATAAAGTTCAGAAAACATCACAGTCCTTTTCCAAGGCCAGCGTGATGTAAGAAACTGAAATGATCAAACATCTTTCTGCAAAAAGTGTAAATTGTCATACGTATGCGTGTGCATAAGCATATCAACTGACTTGTTTCGTTGGAATTTGATTTAGTTCACGCGTGCACAAATGCATTTGCTTTCAAGCAAATATCACACAAGAACAAGTATTTGCACAATTGTGCTTGATACCAATTTTCTAAATATGTATAGATCCCTCAAAAACCAAAACCAAAACCCAGCAGTATTGCCTGCCGGTGAGAAACAGAACAACATAGGTTTCAGTAATATCATACATTCATATTCTATTTTGCTTTCAATAATGATCTCTGGTCCTCATTCTTTTTTATCAGGACGGCGTTTTT
>JAMYXO010007805.1:0-11653 GCA_033310375.1 Conus canariensis
TAGTTCGAAAGAGTTATTGATTGAAGAAAGTATGTAGGCATTCGGGAATAATTTCGGGCATAAAAGTTAAAAAGTGTTAAACCCCTGTGTAACTTATACATTTGTTTGGATTTTTTTTGCATAATGTTTTGAGTGAGCATTCCTTGAAAAACATGGTTATAATTATGCCTAGAATACAATCCGGATATAATCACACTTAAAAGTTTATAAAATAAAGAGAATTGATGGGGTTCATAACATGACTTTCATTTTACTGGGCTTAGGGGCATATATTCCCCGCCCCATTAATTAAGATGTCAATAAGAATTTGTATTGACATTACAAAAAATTTTTTAAGGTTAGCGCTGGTTGTATGAACCGATATCATCACAAAAAAGTTCACAAAAAATCTTAAATAGAAGGGGGAGTTCTTTATGCGACAAAAAATTAAGAAACCAAAAAATAAACCCCCGGGGGGTATCCTTATTGACAGGTAAATTTTTTGATTTAAAGAAATAAGACAAAAAATTTTTGTTGGGTCCAAAAAATTATGAATCATTAAAAGCGCTTCCCGTTAGCCATACAATATTTTTTTCTTAATAACTTGGCCTGTAACATCAAAAGCCTTCGCCAATCAACAAAAAATTGCAACAATTTCTTTTCACTAAATTAATATCCGTGATTACAAAAATTTTTAGAGCATATGACCTAAAATATTTTTTCCTTGAATCAGACTGTGTCATTCTTTTGATTAAATTCTAAACGACCAAAAACTTATCTATATTTTTTAAAGGGTTTTTTTGATACTGGCAAAATAATGTTGGTCTTTTTAGAAGTTTCGGAAACATCACCAAATTTTTTTTATAGGAATGACTTTCACAACTTTATAAAATGTTTGAAAAGTGACATTTTTCAAAACATAAAACAAGATGTATGTAAGAGTTCGATATGAGAACGAAGTTTCTAATTTTCCGTCAATGCCATAACACCACGATTCTTGTCTCCTTCAAATCCGATGGAAAAGAAACATCAGTTGAAGGCACAAGAATACCCCTCAGCGGAATGCAAATTCTTAGAATAAAGAAAACGTCAATTTTTTTTTAGGTTATTCAGTTTTAGTTGATTTTATTTTTTGTTGCCTCTGCAGCATTTGTGAAAAATAAATTAGTTATTTGTCGTTATGTTGTTATCTGATTTTTGTTTTGGATGGGGTGTTTTGTTGAATTCATTTATAGGGAGGGGGATTTACTTTATTTATAGCCTTTCCCCCTTTAAATTTTTTTCATGTTTGCTATTTACTATTTATGTAAATTTATTTATTTAAATTTTTTTATTTATTTTTTTATTTATTTATTTATTTATTTATTTATTCATTTATTTTTTCTTTATATTTTTTGTTATCTATTTTTTTGTCATTCAGTTGGGAACTACCCTTTGTGTTATATTTTTTTCTTTTCTGTGTATAAAATTATTATCTGTGTGTGCTAAGTCTTAAATTTTGTTCTGACTTCCCTACCTGTTTCACACAACCCCCAGCACAACACAAAAACAAACACAACACACACACCCCAAAAAACAAACACAACACCACACACACACACCCAACACACCACTGTTTTGTTGTTGTCTGTCTGCCCCTGTCAGTTGTCTGCTGTCTTCTTGTTGTCTGTCTCTCTTCTCTCTCTCCCCCTCTCCTCTCTCTCTCTTCATTTTCCCCTTAATATTTTTTTCCTAGGTCGAGGGCCCTCAAAAACATTGACTGTCAGAACGGGCACTAAATATTAAAAAAGCATTTAGAACGAATCCCTCCTCGCACTGCAAAATACAAAACCCGTTCTATTTTTCTTATAGTTTTCAGACTCTGAGATTTTGTTCCTGACAATAAATTCTCTTTCCCGGTAGGTTTAATACTGTTCGCAAATATCCGTGTTTCCAAGACTGCGGGGCATACTATTTTGCATTCATGAAACTTTAAACACCTCCATTTACTAACCATGCCACACAAAAACACACATACACACAGACATATACACCCCGCGCGCGAGACACCCCCAAACCACACCCCACACCCACACACACAACACACACACACACACACCCACACAACCACACAAAAAAAATTAAAATTAATTATAGGCACGCATCTCACACAAAAACACACACCACACACACACACACACACACCACACACACACACCACACCACACCACCCCCGAGCGCACGCACACCCGCGCGCGTGCGCGCACCACACACCCCACCCACACACAACACACAAAACCCCCCCACCACGCCACACCACACAAAAAACACACACAAAAATTTTTCTTTTTTTTTATGAGGAAAATAGATAAGGCCGACGCTTTTTTTTTGTATCGAGCCTCCCCTGAGGGGGGTTGCAGCGAAAGGAAAAGTGTGTAAAACAACAACAACAATCAGTCAGCAATATAAGGGAAGAAGCCTATCAAATAGGAAGAGAGAGAGAGAAGAGAGGAGAAGAGAGAGAGAGAGAGAGAGAGAGAGAGAGAGGAGAGGAGAGAGAAAGACAAGAAAGACAAGACAGACAAGACAAGACAAAATTTTTTATTTACGGGATGACATAACCCTGAGTGCTTTTCCACGCCCCCGTCCTGCCCTGAGTAGGGTCAACAATGAAAAATAAAGATAGCAACATGCAAAGCAAAAAAGTGGTTAGAACTGAAATGGAGAGACAGAGACAGAGGGGCCAGGGGCGGAAGGGAAGGAGAGAGAGAAGAGAAGAGAGGAGAGAGAGGAGAGAGAAGAGAGAGAGAAGAGAGAGGAGATTCGGGTTATTTGGGTGATTGGTTTGTTGTTTTTTTTTAATGTTTCCCCACACACACACACACAACCCCCACACCCCACACACACACACACACACACCACACACACACACACGCACGCCCCGGCACGCACCCCGCACGCCCCAGCACGTAACAGCACCACCACACAACACCACACAAAACACACACCAACACAACACAACACACAAGGGGTGGAAAAGAGAACGAGGTGGGGGGCGAAAAAAGCAGTTTTTGAACAATCTTACAAACAGAAAATCCAAAGAATGCAAGGCAATCATTTGAAGCACCGGAAAAAAAAATAAAGATAAAACACAAAAAGAGAGAAAAAAATGCATAATAAAGCCTAGTCACCTGGGTTTGGGGAAAGGGAGGGGGGGGAGGGAATAGTTATATAGATAACTTATCAAAGTCATTTCAGCAGAAAATTTTTAAGAGGAGAGGAGAGAGAGGGGAGGAGGAGAGGAAGGAGGAAGAGAGAGGAGAGTCGCATAAGAATACAAATATTTTGAAAAGAAGGGAAGAGGCAATAGGAAACACCACACACACACAACCACACACACACCACACACAACCACCCACCCACAGCACAACACACAAAACCAGCAACCCCACACACACACACACACACACACACACACACACCAAAAAACCCCAACACACGCACACACACAGCGCGCGCGCGCGCAGCAAGCAGGCAAGCAAGCACGCACGCACAACCTCGGAAACACACAGGGACGCAAAACCCCCCCCCCCCCCCACCCCCCCCCCCCCCCCACACACACACACACACAAAACACACACACACACACCACAAAACACACCACACACTTTCAAACAGAACAACGTTCATT
Organism: Conus canariensis; assembly: GCA_033310375.1. Taxonomy (NCBI): domain Eukaryota; kingdom Metazoa; phylum Mollusca; class Gastropoda; order Neogastropoda; family Conidae; genus Conus; species Conus canariensis. The sequence continues at coordinate 3,650 of JAMYXO010007805.1, forward strand.
TTAGAGCAAAACATTTTCTCAAAAGTCAGGGTTCCTCATTAGGTAAGGAGGTGTGGGGATGATGGGGGGGGGGGGGGGGGGGGGGGGGGGGGGGGTTTATGGTGGATAGCGAGCATTGGGGCCCAAAATGGTTGAAGTAAAAGGGTGTTTTTAAGGTTTGTGCATTGGGGTTGTTTGATTGATCAGGGGCGAATTCCCTTGACAGGGCATGGATGTGTTAAACTGGTTTGAACCTCAATTCTTGGGAACAGAGATATAAATTTTTTGGGTAGGGCCCTTTGAGGATTAATTGAGAACTTAAATGTTTGGGGGGCCCTTCCAACACAACCCTGTCTTATGACCCTTTGTTGTTTTTCTAACGAAGACTAGGGGAGGATTTAAACCCTTTTTATAGGCGAGTCCAGGAGTAGTAGCAGATCCCAAAAAAAGTGGGACCCATAGAGAGAAGAGAGAAGAAGAGAGAGAGAGAGAGAGAGAGGAGGAGAGAAGAGAAAAGGAGAGAGATGATGAGATGATGATATGATGATGATGATGATGATGATCTTTTTTTTTCCAAAGGGGTAACATATAAGCAAACAATTTTTGTTTTTTTCATCCGGCCCTTGCCCCGCTAAGCGAACAAAGCAGAGAGAGAGAGAGTTTCGGAATTTTCAAATGTGATTGCTGTCTTCTTTTTTTTTTTTTTTTTTTTGTTTTGTTTTGTTTGTTTTTTTTTTTTTAAAAGGAGAGAGAGAGAGGAGAGAAGAGAAGAGAGAGAGAGAGAGAAAAGGGGACTCAAAGACTCAAAGACTCAAATGTTTTATTCAAAAAAGGCCAAGCCCCCTTAGAAAGGGGTTACTTTTTAAAGTCGCACATGAATATTGGGTCTTTTCAAGTTGTATAAAAAATTCCCCTTTTAAATCCCTTATAAAAATAAATAGCTAACTTTTTAAGGTGCTTTCATTGGTATGCCATTAACAACGTTAACTTGAACAGACAAGGGATATTAAAATACTTTTGCGGGATGAATTGTTCTCTAAGATCTCTTAACATTGGAAAAAAAAGCACAAATAAAACTTCTTCCCTTTTGCTTTTTCGCTAAAGGGACAGATCAGATTTCTTTCGATCGTGTCTATAGCGATAGTAAGACTACAATATCAGAACACCGAATCGAAATCTAGTCATAATGTGTTTGGAATGCTTATATTTTCATTGAATGTAAATGGTAAACAGCGAAAATGCTAAACGTTTGTAAATTCAAATCTCTATTTTTTGAGGTGGTTTTCCATTTTCCCAACTGCAATCAATAATCTTTTGGGAACACCTTCATAAAAGCTTCATATTCCAAACCTTGGTTGGCCATACAAAACCCAAAATCCGAATTCAAAAAGTTTCATTCTAACATTTGATACCCATTTTTTTTTTACCCCCATTGTCCAATTCTAATAGCATTCTCATTCTATAAAAGCTTTGGTGGTAACCTGTGATCTTGCACTGTGAATTTTAAACCCAAATCAAACATTTTACAACGGGAAATTCAAAGAATGGATATCTAGCTTTTCACCCTTACCCAAAAAAGTTGGTGTCCAACGACACCCCCCCAAAAAAATTTTTTAAGCAAACAAATGGATTTTTTTCACAAGTAACAACACCGCATCTAACCCCAATTCAGCCCATAGCCCCATCGGCTGAATTTACAATCAAACAGCTTCAAAAAAAAAAGGTAAAGGGAAACGTTATGGAGTAATGAAATTTCTTTATATGCACAACAAGGGGGTGTTTTGCTTTTTTAAACTAAAATCTTTTCAGGTATAGACAAATCAAGCGTGTGGAGAATATTTACCCAAAGTATTTATAGCATTTAACAAAGCATTATAGATCCATTTAGAGAGAAGGAGAGAGGAAGAGAGAAGGAGAGGGAAGAGAGGGGAGAGAGAGAGAGGAGATGTGATGTGATAACTTTATTTCCAAGGGTAACAGATAAGCAAAAAAACACTTTTTTTCATCCGGCCCCCTTGCCCCGTTAAGGGGAAAATATGATACGGGCTAAGACTTACAAAACTTTTTCAAACACACATCCTTTACAAAATTAAAAAAATTCACCTTAACGTTTGGGCGTAGATACTTTAAAAGGAAAAAAGAAAAGATTGAAACAACAAAACAAGATAAAGAAATTGATAAAAAAAGAAAAGAATCAACACACAGATATGGGGAAAAAAACGATCCCCCTATCAAAGGGAAGAGAAGAAAGAAGAAGAAAGGGGAGAGAGAGAGAGAGAAGGAGAGAAGAGGTTACATTCCTTTTAAAAAAATTAACTACAACAAACTGCAAGGATGATAAAAAGACAAATTTCAATGAACAATAATATCAACATTTTTCTTAAATTTTTCATTTACATGACGTGGGGATAAAGGGAAACGAGAACGAAAATCAGTTACCTAAGCGCAATAAATTTTCCGCATCAAAAATCTAACACTTTTTTTTCATGATGTGTACGGTGCGCGCGCGTGCGCGCATGCCGCCGTGTGTGTGTAGGTTGGTGTGGTGTGTGTGTGTGGTGAGAGAGAGAGGAGAGAGAGAGAGAAGAGATGCCTTTTTTAAATTTACCTTCCCCTTCCTCTTTTTTGTTTTTCTTGACCATTCATACCTACCCAAAATTTAATTATTAATTAAGCGACAATCCATCAAATGCGGGGCCGAAATTTAAACGGAGAGAAGAGAGAGGAGAGGGGAAGAGAGAGAAGAGGAGAGAGAGAGAAAGAGGAGAGAGAGAAAAAAATTTTTCCATTTTCCTACCCAAAATATCACATCTAAACATTACTATAAATTTGAATAAAGAGAAAAAACATAAATATGATCAACAGTAACCCGGGGACACACATTTATCACCTTGCGTACAGTGCCGAAGAAATCAAAATATTAAGACATCAAAAATTTAGTGAAAAACACCAATAAAACCAGCGACCACAACAGCATTCATCAGATAAAAATTTTCAATCATTAATAAAACCGATAGTAACCATATCTCTCATTTACTTATCTGGTTGTAAAAATCATAAAAAGGAAAGGGGCCTCAGTTTAATTTTGACCCAAAACAGAGGGTGTGCCCGGGTATAGTATTTTGTCCCGAATAGCAATGGTTGCTGTTTAAATGTGAATTGTTTTTTTCCCCGAAAATTCTGTAATTTTAGTACATCGGGAATGTATTGGGAATGAAAACCAAAACCACCTACCGAGAAATAACTTGATTTTAAAAGATCTTTCTAGGGGTGGGAACCGGAATTTTGGGTTTAATCCCTAGGGTTTATGCTAAAAATTTTGGGCTAAGAGTTTGTGGTGCTAAACCCATGCAATTTTTGATTAGCGCATTTGTTGACAGAAAAAAAAATTTTTTGTAACGGAAGGCCCCCGCTTTAGATAACCCCCCCCACTAAGGGCTAGATGATTTTAATAGGATGCTTTAATGTTTTTTTGTAGACACTCTAAAGGTTTTATGGCATTAGCACTAGCAGAATCAAAAATGTTTAACAAAAATTGATTGAAAAGAGAACTTGGTGTAGGGAAAAATTTCCGGCATAAGGTTTAATTTTAAAAAAATTGTTAACTTGCACAGCTTTTTGTTTTTCTGGATATTATTTACATAAACTGCGAAGGGATAAGACCAAGAAAAAATTATCAACATATACGCCTAGAAACTGATGGGTACCCCCAGTTCAATTTTCCTGACATTTAAAAAACAAAGGGGGCTGTGTGGGTTTTGTTTTGTCCCCTTTTCGCCTTGTTTTTATCAGCATTTGTTTTTGTTTTGTTAGGATTTAGTGACATGTGATTTACATTGCACCAATTTCTTTAAATATCGCATTCTTTTTGTAATAAGTGAAAACAGCTTCCCCAAACTGGAGCTACTTGTTGGACGTGGGATACACAAAAATTCAATTTAATCCCCCAATAAAAGAGGGAGATCATTTTATATAAACTGAGAACAGCAACGGACCTAACACAGAACCCGGGGTAAAGCCTGTTTTGGGAAAGGACTTCCATAAAATTTTTTGTTGGGAAAAAACGATTTGTTGGGGCGGGCCCCTTTTAGGAATATGTTACATTGGAAGGTATTTCCGCATACCATATGATAAAAGCTTCTGCATAACAAATTGTGATCAAAGACTCAAAAAACCTTTGCAAAAACAACAAAAAAGGCCCACAATATTTATTTCTTAACACGGCTACCAATTTATCTACTAGGTTTGTAAACGCTGTAAAAGGGACAAAATGAATTTTTCCTGAATCCTGATAAAAGTTTTTTTATTTTAGTAAAGGTTTTGGAGGAGTCAAAAGGGGTGGAAAAGATTTTTTATTTTGTGTTTTTCCAAGGGGCTTGGACAAACTGGCAAAATGGATAATTCTGTATTTTCGAGGTTCAATTTGTTCCAGTTTAAAAAAGGGGTATTATTTTTGAACTTTAAAACTGAGGGGGAAATGACATTTATCAATGCATAAATTGTAAATGTGGTAAATTTTCACTTTAAAAACGGTGCGATATTTCAGTTTTTTCCATCAATCCCGTCAAGCCCCGCGGTTCCTGTTGTTTTAATTTGGGCAAAAAAGCTTGGCAAACACACTAATGTATAGGGGGAACGGTTTTTTGCGGGACGAATGTTCATAGCATTGCAAAAAATTTTTTAAAATTTTGTAATTATTTGAGTCAGTATTCTTTTCTTTGACAATTTTTTCTGAAACTTTTTGTAAATGTTGGTTGAGTTCATTTGGTTTTAGCTGGAAATGGGACTTGTTTTTGACTGTGAAGTTTTTTATTCGTAAGTCATTTATTGCTTCCCCATATGGATTCGAATTTTGTTTTGTTGGCTACAAGTTCACAAAAAAAAAATTTCTTTTTTGGGGCTGCCCGTTCAGTAAATTTGACTTTATTACGTCCCTTTTTAAACCCACCGACTTCCTTTGCTTCAAGCAGATCGTCGCTAAGAAACAAGCAGCTTTTATTTCATCAGTCTCCACTTTGGTTGGCACAAATTTTAACTCGACGCGTTTTTGAATGGCGCATCTTTCAAAAATAAAATTTAAAAACGTGTGTCCAGCACCAAGCGCTTTCTCGGGATCAGTGAAATTATAAACATTTATAAAGGGGGAATTCATGAGGTCTTTTGAGAAAGGTATTTCGTGGAATGTCCAAAAGACTGTAATGAAGTTTTTGGGCCCCAGTTTTAGGATTTTTGATTCCACTTTCCCCCGTTGTTGGGAAAAAAAAAAAATTTCTAAAACCTCACCTAAAAGGCCCATTTCTAAAGACGTTTTGTGTTCAGAAAATAGATGTGGCAATTAATTTTTGCTAGCGAGTGTTACTTGGTTGGAGTCCTATTGGGGGATAGTTGTAGAGGTAGCCAAAATTGACCTGATTTTTTGGGCACTTCCAATGAACAATGTTTAAAACCAAAAGTAAAAATTTGTGGCATCAAGGAGCGCATCCATTCATGCCGTAACTTGCCCCACCAACCCAAATTTCCACTGGGTTTCGAAACAAATCCATTTGATGGGTTTTGTTCTCTTCAACTTGTTTTAAAACCAAAACTGCTTCGTTCCGAAATTTTAAAGATCAACAAACGTTTGGGGCTTTTAAAATGTTTCTAAAACGAAAAGTAATATGCCTGTAGATTTGGGTTCGGGGGATCTCTGCGTACAATATTGAGCCCGAGATTAAGACCGGCACAGGGGGCAAAAACTGAAAACGATTTAGTGAAGCCAAATATTGAAAGGGTTTGTCTTGAAAAAACAGTTAGTGGGGACCCCTGTAAATTTTTTTGTTAAGGCTTAATTAAATCCCAAACGTAGTCCGTCTTCCTGTGGCCCCTTTGAAGATGATTGCACCCCTTTTGCAACTAAAACAAATTAGCAAGATACATGAAAACAAACCGTGTGTCCGTATGGATAACACACCAAAAAACTATCTTCAATTCAAAAGGAAATAATTGAGAAACAAGCAAGTCAAAACTACAAATAAGTTGTACAACACACTTACACCCAAAACCAACAAGCGAGAGGAGAGAGAGAGAGAGAGAGAGGAGAGAGGAGAGAGAAGAATGCTTCACACGAGCGGCATGCGCGTGTGTATGTGGGGGGTGAGTGGTGTGTGTGTGGTGGTTTTTGTGTGTGGTGGTGTTCGGGGGTGCGTGCGTGGGCGTGGTGCGCGGTGGGGTGCTGGGGGGTGTGTGTGTGTGGTGTGCGCGCGGCGCGGCGCGCGCTCTCGCGCTATAAACTCTTTTTTTCCCCAGAAAAAAAAAGGAGGCAACTGCGGATGGACCCGAAACTTTTATCTAACGAATAAACAAGTGGCTTAAAAACGAAACAATTTTATTTTCCGGTGTGTTTCTGTTAGAAGATACTTTGTGGGAACCGGAAGGGAAAAAAAAAACCGTATGCGAGACCCGTAGGGGCGCGGGCGAAAAGAAAAATCTCTTCACATTTTTTTGACGTACATGGGTAACTTTTATCACATCTTTCCAATACGGGCTATGCATAAAAATAGGTTTTTTTTTCACACGATCAGAGATTTGGGACCTGAAGGGGTTATCGCCATCAACCTTAATTTTTCAACTACCGCCAATGATCGCTAGGAAGCAATCTTATTAAAAACAGTGGCACAGGACAATATATAAATCTTTATTCAGTGAAGCCAAATAAGGGAAAATTTGTCTTTATTTTACACTGAGGTAGACAAACTTTTTTATCACAGGGCATCAGGGGGCAAAAACGAAAGCTTGATTCAGTGAAGCCAAAAATGAAAGGGTTTGTCTTGATTAACACGATAAAGTGAGGGAATTTCGGAAAAATACATTTGGGTTTTTCTGTATCCATTCATTTGTTTATTTTTCTGTGATGTGGTCCCTAGAAGGATAGATTTGTGCAAACTTTCCCCTTTATAAGAAACGGTCCAAACCATTTAAAAAACACAATTCCACGCAGTGGCAGTGAAGCAATTTTAAATTCCTGCTTCTCCATGGCATCTCTCCCCGAAAGTGGGGGGGGTTTTTTTTTTCAGGGGAATGGGATCAAAGGGATCTGTGCGGGGCTTACGTTTTAGTTTGGTAAAGGTTTTGTTACTTTCATGTTTAAGGTGTGAAGCAGTTGGATGAATTTTTACAATGATTGCCCCTCAAGGTCTGGCGAGTAACACGCCCAGGGCGGGATTTTCGGGGGGAAACACGGGGGAGAGGGGTTTCCTTAAAAAACCCCCTTATTTTCAACTTCGCTTTTTCTTGGGGTAAACCCAGATTTTCAAAATAGCCTTTGTTAGAATAAATCCAAATTTTTCAAAATCGCATTTCAATGGGAATAAACTTTGGGGCCAGTGTGTAGTCTGTGTCTTTGTTTGAGGAAGGGGGTGGGGGGGGGGGGGGGGGGGGGGGGGTAACCATGTTTACTTAAATGGCCCCCATATTCATGTGCAGGTTGTCTGTTGAGGGGGAAGGGGGGGGGGGGGGGGGGGGGGGGGGGGGTAGCCGTGTTTATGTAAAGCTGGGGTTTAAAATTTTATGAAGTTGTTTGCTCTTGAGAAGGCTTCAAATAATTTGTTTTTTATTAAACAGCAGGCTTAGGTTAAGATCGTTTGTTATTGGGCCATACCAGGTTAGGGGTAAATCTGTTTGTTTTGGTCATACAGCAGGCTTAGGTGTAAGATCGTTGTTAATTTTGGGATCAGCAGGCTTAGGGTAAATCTTTGCATACCCGAAAATTTCCTGTTCAGTGGAACATGTGACAGGATTAGATAAATTTTTTCCTTTCTTTCTCATCGTTGGATTTTATGGGGAAAAGGGTAGGTTTTGTATGTGAGAGTTGCATTTTATTATCATTAAATTTTGTCTCAAAGTTGGATTGATAATTTTGGGAAAAGCTGGTGTTTTTTAGTGAGGTTGCATTTTATTTCATTATTTTAAAGAGGGGGAACTTAAACATCATGTCATCAGGTTTTTTTTATCCCCCCAAAAAAATTGGGGTTTTTCCCCCTTTAAAAA
>JAMYXO010007806.1:0-11652 GCA_033310375.1 Conus canariensis
TTTTGGGAATTTTTACTCCTTTTTTGGACCATGTGACACAAACTGGATAATGATCACTACAGTTTAGAACAGGGACGCAGACTTCTGTTATGTTAGTTTTATCTGAAACATAAATATGGTCGATAAGTGTCTTGGAGTTTGGTGTGACTCTCGTTGGAGATTCAATGAGCTGATGTAGATTGAATAGACTGAATGTTTGCGTGGATTGGTTTTGTACTTTCAGAAGGTCTATGTTAAAGTCTCGAAGTAAGATGATTTCCTTGGATTCAAGCGAGACTGCATCCATCATCGTAATTAATTTGTCGACCCAGTTAACTATTTCAGATGGGTTCCTGTAGCAGAATCCAACCAAAATGGAAGGGTTTCTTTTCAGCTTAACTTCTATCCAAACACATTCTACACCGTTACTTTCTAAGTGTAGAGGTCGTTTGAAGCTAAGGGTTTCGCTGATGTAGATAAGAAGACCCGTCTCTTTCGCAGGTGAAGGATCTTTCCGGATTGTGTTATATCCTGGAATAGTTACATCATTGTCGCTAATGTGTGCAGCTAATCTGGATTCAGAGAGTCCTAAGATATGAAAAGGTTTACCATGATTCCAAATCAGTGTTGAAATATCTGATGTCTTGTTAACTGCATGTTGGATATTAAGGTGACAGATTCGGAGTCCTTCTTTGCATGGCCATGCAGATTGGTTCTTGCTCATTTCTAGTTGTGTACTGATGTGATGATAAAAGGAGATGACAATTTTGCACGTTAATTGACGTTAAGATTTGTATAATCAAGGAACACAATATAAATTACATAAAAGGAAGAGAAAACGGGGCTGGTTTACACACCGTAACAACTTTAGTGAACCAGAAGCGTATGAGAAGCCACAAAAACAAACAACAACAACAACAAAAATTGAGAGAACACTGAACACTGAACACTGAACACTGAAATGTTTAATGATCAGGCCATTGGCCCATATCATGGAGTGTCAACATGACTTTGTGGTTATTAGGTTACAAATATGTATATGCAAAATGTTTAACAAATACAATCAGTTTAAGATATCTAATTCGCTATAATACTGAGTGACGATATGAAGCAGTAACAAAACAACAAGAACATGATGATTGTAGTAATGAAGAAGAAGAAGAAGAAGAAGAAGAAGAAGAAGAAAAAGATGACTAGTAATCATCCTCATCATTGTCATTATCAACATCATCATCATCATCATTATCATCATCATCATCATCACAACATTACAACTACTACTAGTACTACCACTACTACCACCACCCTTACTACTACTGCCACCACCACTAGCATTACTACTATTACAACCACCAATGCCATATATGCAAATACTACTGTAATAACTGTAATATTTGCTAATAACTCTACTGATAAGAAGCATTATAGCCCTATAATCCAGCCATCAAAAAAAGTTACAGTAAGTCAATATATAATTTGCGTATTTTGAATGTTTTTTCAAGGTACACAGACAGCCTTGTATTTAATGAATTGTTTTCAGATGAAAGGAGCATCGTAAGTTTGAACAAAGATGGCTGACTAAAATATTTAGAAGGAATATACTGTTGCCTTAAGTCCTTATATAAGGGGCATTGTAAAACAAAGTGCACTTCATTCTCAGTTAGGTCGATACAAAAAGGACAAGACAGATCATCTTCATTCAAATTTCTTCGAAAACGGAACTTGTGTACTTTTAGTGGAGATACTCCAAGTCTTAATCTAATCAAACTTATTCTGGCCTTCAAGTGATGTACATTAATCAGATAAGGAGATAGTGCTAATTCACTCTTAAACGTTCTAAAGAATTGAAAACGTTCACTTTGCAATGTGTCTGTGGACCACTTCTGTTTAAATTCGTTGATAATGGTAGTTTTTAGTGAACAGGTAAATATTTTTATGTTTCCCACTCCTTGATTTTCCCATACCTCGCCAAACCCATGCCTATAAAGGAAAAAACATATTGTAGAAGCCCATGTGTTTTTATTATTATTATGATAATGTAGCAACATTTGATAAGCTTTGTATGGTAAACGATGGCTGGGCATTTGCAAAATTCTTAACCAGCATTTGATAGTCCTGATCTGGAAACTGACTTGCAATGGGTAACGTCCCAGCTCCCCGTAAACCATCAAATTTGGTGTTCTTACGCTAACGTTTAGGAATCTTTTCAATGCAAAGAGATGAATCTTTTCCAAAATATCAACATTGCTCATTAGACCCCACACCTCAGCACCATAACTAAGTATGGGCTGGATCTGGGCATCAAACAGCTTGAAAAATATAACTGGGGACTTTTCACCTAGAGACCATAGAAGCCTGAAAATTTGTATCACTTTACGTTTAGCCTTGCTAGCCATATCATTAAAACTGTGCGTAAAGGACAACCTTGTAGAAAGAATAATTCCTAGGTATCTGTACATATTCAACACAGTCATCTTGGAATGACCATACAACCATTGCTCTTTATCTGATAGATAACCACCATTTCTAAATACCACTACATTTGATTTACTTAGATTAACAGTTAAACCAAGCTTTATTGCCGTATCGTGTAAAGTATTTAACTGATGTTGAAGCCCCACAACAGAGTCGGAGAATAAAATTATGTCATCTGCAAACATCAAAATAACAAGTTCTAAGAAATCTGGTAAGAGCTGAAGCCCGTGTTTCCCTTTTCTAATTATTTCTTCTGCTAACTCATTAATGAATATGGAGAACAGAACTGGACTGCAAATTTCCCCTTGCTTCAACCCAATTGGACAGCTAAATGCTTCACCTAATCTGTTGCAATTTCTCACTCTTGCTTTGACTACATTATACATGCTAGTTAAAGCTCGATACATTTTCCCATCAATTCCTTTTTTCTTCAAAACAGACCATAAATTATTACGTATAACCGAGTCAAAAGCTTTCTTAAAGTCAATAAATGCAACATACAGTTTCTTATGCAATAATAATTGTTTTTGAATGAAAGAGTATAATGTAAATATATGGTCAATTGTACTATAATTTTTCCTAAAGCCAGCTTGACAATCATTGATAACGTTATGTTCCTCTATCCACTTTGTTAACCTAGCGTTTAGTATATGGCTGTACATTTTGCTGCAGATGTTCAGTAGGGAAATTCCCCTATAGTTATCTGGTAAATTAGTGTCACCCTTTTTAAAGAGTGGTTGTATTATTGCTTCTGTCCACTGTAAAGGATACTTCCCCAAAGCAAATAAGACATTGAATAAAATAACTAAAAAGGGAGCAATAGTACAGATCGAATTTTTAAATATTTCCCCAATAATTCCGTCAGGCCCTGCTGCTTTTCCATTCTTCAAGGAGCGGACAGCTGCGTACACCTCAGATTCAGTGATTTCGCATTCAAGAGTCTCTGTGTTGAAGTGATTAAAACATTCACTCTGCTGGGACTCGTTTTCATTGTTAGTGTTTTCTACATTGTCTATATTTACATCAGACTGAAATACGTCACAAAAATGGTTGTACCAGTCTTCTTCAGAAATAGCATTTGTAGCAGGTTTCTTATACATACAGGACTTAATTTTATTCCAAAAGCCAAAGAGTTGTTAATATTTTCATTGAGAGATTCTAAAACTTCTTGTCGATGTTGTTTTCGCTTATATTCTAATAACCTTTTGTAATTTCTACGTTTTTGGTTGTAATCTGCCCTTAACCTCTCTTCTTTGTCAACATTTTCAATATTGTCTATGTCTTCGATATCCTTGTTTGTACGAACACAATATAACTGTCGCAGATCGTGTCTGAGCTCCTTTCTGTGCTGCCGACATTCTTTGTCAAACCATACATTTGATTTTTCTTTACCAACTACAACAGTTTTCTTCATACATTGACTAGCAGAAAGTAACGCATCATTAAAAATGTCAACGGCTTTGTTTACGTCATCGTGAACAACAAGAGTAGCATTTTCCAAGCGGAGCTTGAAATTGTCCGATTCAATATTTTCTCTAAACTCTTCAATTTTACTTCCATCCCAAATTAATTTCTCAAATGCGTACGATTTTTCTGGAAAAGTATCATTAGTGGAGCTGCTAAATTGTGACTTCAATATGACTTCTACAGGCATATGTTTTGACTCTATTCTTGGTCTGACATGCAAAGATACACAGTGACTAGTTAAACGTTTTGACATTATGGCATAGTCAACAATGCTACATCCAGTCGGAGAAATGTATGTAAAGTTGCCAAGATCAATATCGCCTTTAACGGCCCCATTCAAAATGGATAACTCAAAACAATCACAAACATTCAACAAATATATACCAAATTCATTTAAAACAGTGTCTTTAGACGTGCGAAAAGACGCTTGATCATCACCCCCCTTCCAAAGCGCAGCGTCGTCCCCTTCATCATCCCTCTCACAACTGTTCTCTCCCCCAGTTCGTGCGTTGAAATCGCCCAGAAGAAAAAGTGGTACATTTCCAAACGTTTCCATCAGATCTAGGATACACTGTTCTAAGAGGGCCACACCACTGGATATTTCAGTGTCCTGATAATACTGAGAATTCATGGGTGGAATATACATTCCGATCAAAATTGTAGGAGAATCTGTGTTAAACAATTCTTTAGCCATTTTCATAACTATTATATTGTCATATTCAACAAACACTTGTTCCACATAGGCTGCTAATTCCTTTTTGACAAGGAGAGTCAAACCACCCGATAATCTGGCTGTTATACCGTCGGATAGCTTAACACCAGGAATTATGAAAGATTTAAAACTAGGAAATAAATGGTCTGGAAAGTGAGTAGCAAAAGTTTCTACAAGCAAACAAAAATCAAAGCTACTTAAATAAGATCGAAGATCGTTATCAAAAACATGTGACAGTCCTTCAATGTTGTAAGTCACGAATTTAAGAGTTTTCGCGATATGGGCCTGGCCGAATCCCTATGCAGTGTCTGGATTGACAGGTAAAGAGTCTTTATTGTTCACTTCATGGATTGTGGCTTGGCGTTTACTTGCCACACTAGTGGTACACGAGGCACTTCTTGGTCTATTGTCAGGTCCTCGTTGAGATGTGTTTCGTGCGGATTTGCGCCTACCATTTGTGTTTGTCCTCTTATCGTTGTCTTTTTGCCTCATCTGGTCATTAGACTGATGTTTTTTGTTGGCTTTGCCAGGTCTGTTTGTGTTAGACGTTTGTACTTCACTGTTCCGTTCTGAGTTAGGGTCCTGGGGGGTTATTCCAGAATCTTTATCAGAGTCTTTGTTAGTCTGTATTTTTGTCTTGCTGGGTAGATTCGTCATTTTTCTATCTTTCTCGTCAGCTATGTCGGCATTTTGTTCGTTTTGTACGTCAACCACGTCAGTGGCGGCAGCTATGTCAGATTCATGCTCATTAATTAGCTCTGAACACTGTTCGTCAGATGTCTCAACAATTCGCTCAACATCACTGTCTACATTTTGTATGTCAGTTATTTCCGTGTCATTTCCGTCAGGATTCTGTTCGTCAACTGCTTGTGCAGCTGTTTGTTCTGTCATATTTTGTTCATTAAATGGAGTCATGCACACTCGGTTATCATTTGTGTTCTCGTACTCACACTCACGGTGCTCGCACTCACAATCATCATCCAATGTCACACTGCCTACCATGTCCGAGTCAGGCACACATGTGCTACTGTTTTGCACAATATTTGAAGCAGCGGAGAGAATGGGCCGTGATTCTAAACTGATATTGCTCCCACTTACAATGTTACATGCTTTTGGTGCATTACTATCGGGCACAGGGATTAAAACACTGTTCTGTCTCTTTGGTAAGAGGGGAAATTCGTTTGTTGACAAATGGTTGTAGGGGTGTGGATGGTAATCGTAGTTCCAGCTGCCACTGACATCGTACCGCGCACTTTCGCTTCTATACTCACAGTTTGTGTCACCAGTACGTCCTTCACTGTATCCCTGCTGTGTCAACACTGCAGCCAACACACTGTCCACACCCCGTCTTTGGCCGGTGTTGCCACCTGGCCTGGTGCTGTAGTCGTAGGTTGACTCGTTCTCACATTGAAAGGCCCCGTCCTCGTAACAGTAGGCCCTGTTCCTCCAGTAGTCCCGGTTCCCGTTCTGGTAGGCCCCGTCTGATCGATTGGCCCCATCCGCTTGGCGACAGGACCCGTCTTCACGTTGGTAAGCTCCGTCGTCGTGCCGGTAGGCCCCGTCTCCTCGGTAGGCCCCATCCTCACGCCGGTAGGCCCCGTCCTCACGCCGGTAGGCCCCGTCCTCACGTCGGTAGGCCCCATCTCCTCGGTAGGCCCAGTCCTCACGTTGGTAGGCCCCGTCTCCTCGGTAGCTCCCGTCTCCTCGGTTGGCCCCGTCTCCTCGGTAGGCCCAGTCCTGGCGTCGGAAGGCCCCATCTCCTCGATAGGCCCCGTCCTCGCGTCGGTAGACCCCTTCCTCACGTCGGTAGGCCCCGTCTTCGCGTTGGTAGGCCCCGTCTCCTCGGTATGCGTGTCGGTAGGCCCCGTCTCCTCGGTAGGCCCTGTCCTCATGGTAACCAGCGCCTGCGCCCATACCGAGATGTTCCTGGTGTTGACGGTGTATCTCCCTCTGTTGCTCCACCACCAGTTTGTTGCCTCGGTAAAAAGCGTGCAAGCCTTGGCGGCGGTAATACTGCACTGTGTCTCTCTGCCTGTCCGTTAGGTCTCCAGACACCGTCACTTTCTTCTTCCTTAGTGCTTCTCTACCATGCGTCAGCACTGCCATCTTGTCAGACCAACGAGCCAATTTCACAATGATGGGTGGAGGTCGACCTCCCCTGTCATACTGTCCGAGGCGATGCGCCCGAACGATATCATCACGACACCACTGTTTGTCTTTTACTGTTCCTTCCAAAAGATGTAACACTGTCTGAACACATTCCTCATACGATTCAGAATTCCTTGAGCGCGGCACGTTGTAAAGAATAATATTGTCTCTTCGCGAGAACATTTCCAGTTTATCCAACTTTTCAGCGAAGTTTTCTGTGATTTTTGTCAGCCTCTGGTCAATTCGGAAAATTGAGTGTTTCAGTTCCTTTCTTTCTGAAGTGGCCAATGTAACTGCTTGTTCGAGGGCTAGAGTTTTGCTGTGAAGTTCGTGAAATTTGCATCGCAACTCACGCATTGCTGTATCCAGCTGTTCCGAAAATTGCGTTGTCACGTCTTTTAAACGGATGTCTAAAACTTCGTGCAAACATTTTCTTAACTCTTGGGTTTGACTTTTCAAAAGAATCTCTAAATTTAAAGGTTTTTCCATGTCTACATTGACAACGCGGTTCTAAAAAGTAATCTTAAACAAGGAAAGGAGAAAAAAAGGGAAAAAATTCTAAGTCAGAAAAACGGCTACAGCTCAAGTAAGAACAGTTCACTGGAGCGCAGCAACACGTCCACTCACCACGAAAGCCAAGCTGACACTCCACAAAAATTGAGAGAGAGAGAGAGAGAGAGAGAGAGAGAGAGAGAATGTCTCTAGGCAGAAGTTGATGTTGATGAAAAGTTATTTAGTATCAAAGGTGATTCGTGCGCATGCCATTCTTGAAGGTCAGGTAGAAGGGAGTGTAACTGATAACAATCATGGGCAGGGACGTCAAACTTTGGGGCAGGAATAGCTCAGTGGTAAAGCGCCGGACTCGAAATCTTGGTGATCCTGGGGTTGCAGGTTCGAATCTCCATGTCCGTTTCGGTGCAGGGGATTTTCCTCCTCAGAGTTTACATTGGTTCTGACTCCATTTCTCAAATAGTGTTTCGAATGAGACTATAAACCGAGGTTCCGTGTGTGAATGCACGCATTACATCTTGCACACACACAAAGTTCCATCACCAACTTTCGGAAGTGAAGGCCAGTTTGTCTGTTGGTATGGATGACACGTTACAAATAGCATGCACCCTGCGTGAGAAATTGAAATAATGAAGGAAATAAGGAAACTCAATGAACGATATTGACTGGATGACACGGGAAACAACTGAATCAAGCGCCGGCAGGCAGCTCTTCAGTCGACGCTTACCAGGTAGGCAGCCTGTTGAGTACACGAGAGGGTGGATTGTCAGCGTCTAGAACATTTGGCAAGGCGCTTTATAAATGCTATATTATTATCATTAAGGCGACAAAACCGCGGTTCAGCCGTCTTGCCCTTTACGCCGATAACAAAACGACGGACCAGACAAAACTGCAGCCTACATTTACCCAAAGGCACGGTTCTCTTGTGTGGCGTGAAAGCGAACTGTGCTGAAGGAGGCGCCAGCCTGGGTGTTCACTGTGCTGCCAAACCTCCCTCAGCCCCCACTTTCCACGGCACAGAAAGCCGGTCCTGCTCACCCACGGCTGAGTGCCATGACGGACAGCTCACGAGGTTGAGGCTGGCGGAGAAAAAAACAAAATTGCTCCAGGCATAAGTTGATGTCGATGACACGCCTTTCAATTGTAATGATGATTCGTGAGCATGCCAGTCAAATGGGTGGACTACTGTCATCAAAACGGTGGCAGAAGACTTGTTACGGTGCGTGGGGGAGGGGGGGGGGGGGGGCTATCACGGCTGAACACACAACAAACGTCGTCAGACTTCAAGGAAAACTTAGAGCTAATCGCTGCACCCATGAAGTTCTGCAGCTACGAGCTGTTCTATGCATGTAGAACATGCGTCAGCTCTGGTGTTCGTGCACACCGACGCGCTAGCCCATCAAGCTTTTGTAATGCAAAGACCACTAGAATCCTGCCAGTGCCACTGTCATGATCTTTTGGCCAGCTCTCTCTCTCTCTCTCTCTCTCTCTCTCTCTCTCTCTCTCTCTCTCTCTCTCTCTCTCTCACTCTCTCTCGCTCACTCGCTCGCTCGCTCTCCAGATCTCAATCCATCAGAACACCTGTGCGATCCTCTGGACAGGCATGTGTGCACTCTCCCAAACCAGCCACAGACTTTGGGTCAGCTGGCTACACAGCTGACTGCCAACATGGAAGACAGGCTGCACACCAAGAATGGACGCCCCAAGGCCTTACTTAATGAGTCGGATATTCATAGACTGGCGCCATTAGATTGTTTTGAAAATTTTTCTTATTGGTGTCTGAAAGCCGATTCTTATTTTCTTTCATATGGCCATCAAGGTACAAGCCAGGTGGTTCCGAGCACAGAGATTAAAATCGAAGGAATGGGACTGTTTGAGGTCTTCCAGCTGGCACAAAGATTGGGTCACGAGTGAGTGCCAAGGCCTGAAATGTGACGTCAACTAAGGGGAAGATCGTGTATTTGAAGATTGTACGTGATTTCATCGATGACCCCCCCCCCCCCCCCCCCCCCCCCCCCCCCCCCCCCCCCCCCCCCCCCCACCCCCCCCCCCCCCCCCACCAAAAAAAAAAGCAAGTGAAATGATTAGTGGAGAGTTGTTCTTTTGGTCAATAATCAGTTTTTAATTAAATGCTGGCTCATATTTATAGTAGGCCTAAAAAGCTTACATGGATTATGTAGTTTTTTTTATTTTGTTATTGTTTATTCGTGCACAATCCTAATTGTGGCGTGTGGCCACATCCCCCCCTACCCCCCCCCCCCCCCACCCCCCAAGGGAAGATCAGACGTCTGGTGTTGTCGAAGAGAGGGCGGTGCACCTCGGTGATCTAAACTCAAGGCCATCATACCCGCCACTGAGACTGTGAGTTCCACAGGACCCCTGTCTTGTGTCTTGTGCGATGACACGCTCAGTTCTTTGACGTTGACGACATGACTGTAAACAGTGTCTTGTGCGATGACACGATCAGTTCTTTGATGCTGACGACATGACTGTAAACAGTGTCTTGTGCGATGACACGATCAGTTCTTTGATGCTGACGACATGACTGTAAACAGTGTCTTGTGCGATGACACGCTCAGTTCTTTGATGCTGACGACATGACTGTAAACAGTTTCTTGAGCGATGACACGCTCAGTATTTTGATGCTGACGACATGCTGTAAACAGTGTCTTGTGCGATGACACGATCAGTTCTTTGATGCTGATGACATGACTGTAAACAGTGTCTTGTGCAATGACACGCTCAGTATTTTGATGCTGACGACATGACTGTAAACAGTGTCTTGTGCGATGACACGCTCAGTTCTTTGATGCTGACGACATGACTGTAAACAGTGTCTTGTGCGATGACACGCTCAGTTCTTTGATGCTGACGACATGACTGTAAACAGTGTCTTGTGCGATGACACGCTCAGTACTTTGATGCTGACGACATGACTGTAAACATGGTCTTGTGCGATGACACGCTCAGTACTTTGATGCTGACGACATAACTGTAAACAGTGTCTTGTGCGTTGACACGATCAGTTCTTTGATGCTGATGACATGACTGTAAACAGTGTTTGTGCGATGACACGATCAGTTCTTTGACGTTGACGACATGACTGTAAACAGTGTCTTGTGCGATGACACGCTCAGTTCTTTATGCTGACGACATGACTGTAAACAGTGTCTTGAGCGATGACACGCTCAGTTCTTTGATGCTGACGACTGACTGTAAACAGTGTCTTGAGCGATGACACCTCAGTTCTTTGATGCTGACGACATGACTGTAAACAGTGTCTTGAGCGATGACACGCCAGTTCTTTGATGCTGACGGCATGACTGTAAACAGTGCAAGAAATGGACTATGAATTACATGCCCCTTTTCAGAAAATTGTCAGTTTGTAGAATAAGGAATTTCCTGACAAAGAAAACAGCGCGTAACTTTCTTTTGCTCAGGTATATCTATATCTACATCTGTCTGTCTGTCTGTCTGTTTGCCTGTCTATCTGTCTATCTCTCTATCATTCTATGTATGTATGTATGTATGTATTATGTATGTATCTATCTATCTATCTATACACAAATATGTGTGCGTGTGTGTGTGTGCGTGTGTGTGTATGCGTGCGCGCGCGCGTGTGTGTGTGTATGCGTATGTGTGTAAGCAAAAGAGACAGAAATGAATAACAAGATTTTAGCAGTCTAGTCTCTAAGTCAGCAGTTTCTGTATAAAGCCCACCTCAGTTACGAAATCCAAAAGATAACCTACCCGGGGGGGGACAGCAATTAAGGTCTTCTGATAGGTTGCAAGAGATGTGACCACTACTCTCAAACAGCAGAGAACAGACGGTTCACAGAACTATTTGTGAGAAGAGAGACAAACTGCTTTTAAACATAAGCTGCAAGTAAAAAAAACCGAAGTGAACGATGAATCTTGTTTTGTTGTAATTACCTTGCATCCAACCACACACACACAACCACACGCGCACGTGAGCTTACATGCTTGTGCGACGCTCCCAAATCGCAAAGATCAGGAACGGCAGCGATGTTTGCGAAAATCCTCTATCCACATTCACCATGTGCAAGCCCGTGCATGCATGCCATTATCAATATTAATTAATCTAACGACATAATGAATAACCTCGTGTGTCAGATTGTTTGATATAAGTTCATCTTCAAGGGTACATCAGAGGCAACGAAACAAACAAGCAAATGAACGGCAAACGATGGCTGTTCTGCGTTTAGAGCATGAAGCTATTTCAAAAACAAGATGCAATGCATATAAACGTACTCCCAGTTTATCTTGAATACGCGTGTACATGTTAAGAGCATGTTTACTTTGGAAATACTCATGATCTATCAATCAGTTATTTTAAAATT
>JAMYXO010007807.1:0-11649 GCA_033310375.1 Conus canariensis
ATTTGTTCTTTTTTATTCAGCCAATTTTATGCGCAAAAAAAAATCAAACGGTTGCCAAAGCAATAAACAATATTTCTTGCATTTTTTGTTTTTCGTGGGATAGAAAATCGCAAATTTTGGTGGGGAAAGTCTGTTGGTTGCGTTATAGATATTTTCTTTTATTGCTTATCAACCTTTAAATGTGTAAGCTGCATGCCCGTTTTTTCAGTTACTTTTAATAAATCTAACTGCTCTTCTTGCTTTTTACGCAGCTTGGTGCGGCTAGTTGTCCATAGCTTTGTTATGTCTTTTCTTCGCCGTCACCCCCGGTTTTTTTACTAAACGCGAAATTTACTTCCGTTTAAAAGCAACGATTCACCACGCCCCCGCCTACTCTCACGAGTGAAGCCTTTTTATAAATGATTTTTAAATTTTACATTTTAAATAGTCGGAAATTTTTTCCCTTGCTTAACTAAAAAATTTTTTCGTGAAAAAAAAGCTGAAAAACCCAAAATCGCTTTGCTAGTCTTCAAAGCCTAGTTTGCCAAGATCTGCTGGTTTTTTTTTAAAACGGGGCTTTTACCAAGCTTTGTACCTACATTAGGCCCCCAAATAACAGCAGAAGGGTAACGGGTTTTGTAAAGTTTTTTTTCGGTGCTTTTTTTAAAAAAATAAAAAAAATATTTATTTTTAATAAAAACAGAACGCGATGTCTATTTAACTTTCCCGGAACTTATGATTACAAATGTCAAGTTGTGCCCAACATTATGAAAAAGGAAAGGCTGTATTCTTTGGGGGTGTGGGAAAAAACAAAACAGTACCTTGGTGAATTCGCTAAACAGTAAAACATGTCGCCACAAAAAATTGTAAAGTTCAAACGGGATGAAGCGCCTGGGGTCAAGAATGGTTTAAAAAAGTGTTGGGGAAAAAGGCTCTTTGTTTGTACACTAAACTATTTTTAGTTTGTCCCTTTTTTGAACAAGATTTTTGTATGATTTTAAAAACAGGTCCCCTTTTAACAAAGTCATTAGTCCTTTGGTGTGACTGTATTACAGATTTGGAAAATTGTTATCGCCATTAATCAGGGATTAATTTCTTTTAATCTATGATTTTGTTTCCTTCAAAAAGCCCGGCCAAAAAAACGAAAAAAAACTTGAGGAGAAAGGACCGAAAAAACCCTCCTCCCCGGGGGCGTTGCAGCGGGAAAAAAAATTAGCAGAGGGGAACAAAAAAAAAAATTAATTTTGAAATCACAAAATATAACTCATAATAAAAAACAACACCCCCCAACGCCAAGTTTGCCACAGCCAGCGTATTACAAAGTTGATTAAAGATCACCCCAAAAGGTCATGGTTTTTTGGATAAAGGTTTAGATTTTTGGCGTCATTGCTGTTGGTGGGGGGGGGTTATTACGTTTATAAAATTTTTAACCAACCCCAGAAAAAACCCAAAGCGCCCAAAAAAAAATTTTCCGCCACTAATCCCGAACCCGCAAAAAGCATGCCGAACTGCCAACAAAAAAATTTTTTGTTCCTTTGAATGCGTAATATTTCAGAACAAATAAATAATTATAAGTGACTTGAAAAGACTTATAACGACTTGTGCATTGTAAAAATTAAAATAAGAACTTAATAAGAACTGGTGACGACTTGATAAGAAATTTAAAAAACGACTTGGCGACTGTAGAAAAAGAAAAAGTACTTGAATAAGTCTTGATAAAACTTGTTAAAACTTGATGATAAACTTGTTAAAAACTTGGGGTTGCCCTTGGGTTAAGAATTTGAAAAAAAACTTGTTAAAAACTTAAATAAGAACTTGAATAAAAACTTTTTTTGCGACTTAAAATAAAAACCCTAGAACGTTTTTAATGACGTTTTTTTCCCAAAAATTTAAATTTGTTACATTTTTTCCCGGGGAGAAAATTCCCTTTATTTTATTTCTCAGGCCAGACATGTCGGCCCCGGTTTAACTCAACTGCAAAATTTGGGCCGATCGAACGTCCCCACTTTTTGTGGTTGTGTCAAGTTACACAAAAAGGGCCCCGGGGCCGGGCCCCGGGGGCCCATTGTATAAATTCCCCCACCGGCGTCTTTTTGTACAGGCGTTAGCCCGTCTTTGAAATAAATTTGGGTGGCTAAATTCCCCATAAAAATAAATTTTTCCAATTTTTTGTATTAAAAGGGCAGTTTTTTTTTTTTTTAAATCTAAAAGCATTTAAACAAATATTTTTTTAAAAAGTAGTGATTAAAAAAGTAAGGTAAGATGCCTTTGTTTTTTAGTTTTTTGGTGTTTTTTTAAACAACTTTAAAAACAAATTTTACTTTTGGCAAAAAAAAAACAACTTTCCAAGTAACCCCATGTAATTGTAAACCCGTTTGTTTGGTACGTATATATAAAATTCAAAAAGTTAACAATCATTGGGGTTTATGCCTCATTTATTTTTTAAATTTCTTGGTTGCAGGGCATTGAAAAGTTTTAATTTTTGCCCTCTTCCCTGCCCCAGGGGGACTTTCCCCATTTCGTGTTGTGTTTTTCTGGTCACTGGCGGGGTTTTTAAAAAAACGCCCGAAAACCCACAGGGTTGGTTGTCTGGGCCCCTTTTTGGGGGCGGCTATAAACCCCCGAAAAACCCAAATCTGGAAATTTCATTTAAAAAAGGGGGAAAGGGGGACTCCCCCAAAATTTAGAAAAATAGTAAGCAGGCAAATTTTTATAAAAGATTCCTATGTTGGGGCATTTTCCCCCAAAACCCCTTTTAAACATCGGGCCGTGTTATTTGTGCCCCTTGGGTCTGGCTTGGGGCCCCTTTGGGCCCCCATAGGGCTAAAGTGAATCCGGGGTGATCATAATGGGGCCCAGATGTGAAGAGTTTTGCAAAATTTTTATTTTAATTTGAGGGAATGTATGCTTTAAAAATTTTTTTGTTATTGAAAACGACAAGAAAAACGAGGATTAAGCAAAAACTTAATCTCAAAATTTTTGAAAATTTATATTAAAAAAAAGATAATCCAAACCATTATGTATGTTGAAAAGGGGTTTCCCTTTTAAGAGAACTAGTAAAAAAGGCATTCGGGGAAACCCCCGCCGGAGCAACAGCAAAAACCGGCTTCACCCGGGTTTGGGCTGGCGGAGGGGGGGTGAGCCGAATCCCTGTTTTATAGTTTCTGTGTGTGTGTGTGGGTGTGGGTGTGCGGCGCGCGGTGTGTGCGTGTGTTTTATGCGTGTGTGCGCGCGCGCGCGTTCTTTGGTGCGTGCGTGCGTGCGTGCATGTGGTGCGCGCGGCGTGTGGGGTGTTGTTTTGGGTTGTTGTGTGGGCGCCCCCGCGCGCGCTTTCCCGGGGCGTCGTGCGTGCGTGCGTGCGTGCGTGCGGTTGGGGGGGGGGCGTGGGGCTGTGGTGTGAAAAGTCAATAAAATGTGGGCATATTCCTTCAGTTGTTTGTGCGGGCCTTAAAAACCGTTTTTCACGTGCCCAAAACATCCTAAATATTGTGCACCCCAAACGTTGTAGACTTGCTATTTTTAAATCGCGCGGCCCCCCAAAGGTGCCAACATTTCTCAAATCGTTTAAAAAAGGTTTTTTGAAAGATTGGGTTTTAACTACGTACTTACCTTTGGCTCACAAAATGTAAAAATCAAAGGCATTGAGCATCCCGGGCCTCGTAAAATTTAAAAGAAAAAATTTTTGTGCCGGGGGCTAAAACTTTTGGGCCCACCGAAACCCTCCCTGTTTTCAAGCAGGGGGGTTTTTTATCACATGCATGTATCTTCCTCGGGCGTGAAACCCAAGAAAAGAGCGGCCGGAAAGAAAAATAAAAGGGAAAAGACCCCTGACCCGGCTGGGAGCCGGGTAAAAATTTGGTTTTTTTGGTCACGGTATTTGGGGTTTCTTTTTTTTTGACAGGGTTGGGCTGCTGAGGGAAGCTGAAAAAAGAGCAAAAAAAGGGAAATAAGGAAACGAGGGAAAACCCGTTACGAAAACAAACGCAATAAAATCTCCACCCATTTGGTTTTCCCTTCGGGAAAAAAAAACAACCCAAAAAAAAAAAACGAAAACTATGGTAAAAAGGCAGCATGGTATAGTAAAAAAGACACGAGGTTGGGGGTGAAAAGACAGCAAGATTATTGAAAAGACAGCAAGACAAATGGTAAAAAGGGACACCCAAGTTATGGTTTTAAAGGGAGGCAAGACTAAAGATCAAACAAAGCAAGATAAGGGGGGAAACGGTAGCGGGACTTTTGTTAAAAAGCCCAAAATAAACAAATAACGAAAAAAACAAACCACAAAAATGAGAAAGATGAACGGCACTGAAAACTGTGGAAAAAAGGGAAGAAAGGGGACACAAAATGACTGGGGGAAAATTTTAAATTGAAAAAAACAGAGGAGAGAGAAGAGAGAGAGAGAGGGAGAGGGAAGAGAGAGAGAGAGAGGGGAGAGAGACGGAGGCGGGGAAAAAAGAGTGGAGAGAGATAGGAAGAAAAAGAGTGAGAGGGGGGGGGTTTTGGGGAAAGGGGGTTTGGGGGGACGGATGGGGGGAAAGGGAAAAGAAAGAAAAAAGAGATGGGGGGGAGATGGGGAGGGAGAGAGAGACAGAAAAAGGGGGTTTTGGGGGGAGGGGTTGAGGATACGGACATTCCCACGGTTTAAAGGGCCGATTTGCACGGATGGCTGTAGAGAATAAGATACAGCGATTGAAATTAAAAAATATCAGACCCAAAAACCAAACCCCAAAATTCCAAGGGCGTTGCTCTCACAATCCCAAAATTTATTCAAATACAAAAAACTTAAACAGACAATAGGAGAATGCAAAAGAACCAAGCAAATTTAAAACCCCTTTTGACTGTCCCTTTAAATTTCTTGGGTTGGGCCCAACTTTTCTCTTTCAGTAGACAGTTTTCATGCCTTAAAAAAAAAATAAGAACACAAACAGCAGCAGCGCGGGAGCACAGCAGCAGCAGCAGCAACAAAACAGCAACAACAAAAACAACAACACAAAGCACAGTGCATTCATGTCTTTTTGCACGGGAAAAAAAGATGATATTTTAAAATCAGGAATCCTTTCGTTCTTTTAACTGAGAACACCAATCGGATAACCATCACATCTTGTTTAAAACACTTAACGTATCTGTCCAAAAACTAGCAATAGATTTCGGCTTAAGGGCCTGATTTTTTCCAAAATGTTTGTAGAATTTTGAATTTTTTCGCTCCCACAAAATGCCTTCATTTTTAATTTGACGTTTTGGGTTTTCCCAAATCTTCCTGGGACATTGGGGGAAACCCCTAATGAAGTTTGTTTCGCTTTCCCAAACCCAATTAACCCCTCCCGTCCCATTCATGGGCCTACGACTGACCTTTTTTGGAAAAAACCCATAATGTCTTGGTAACCCTTTGTTTTTATAAATTGTAAAACGGAAAAAACTAATATCGTCCATTTTCAACAATTTTAAACTTTGGAAAAAAATTAAAAAAAATCTATTTTGCCTAAATTTTCTGTCTGTCTTTTGGTCTGTCGTTCTCCTTTTCCCTCTCTCCCTCCCATATATAAAAAATATTTTGTGTGTGTGGTGTTGTGTGGTGTGGGGTGTGTGTGGTGTGTGTGTTTGGAAAAAAAATTACGGGGGAAAACAAGGTTTCAGGCTAACAATTTTTTTTGTCCCTTTTTATAAAAAACTTTTCAAAGATTTGAAAATTAAAGAAAAAAAAGGGGGGTGGGGGGGGGGGGGGGGGGGGGGGGGGGGGGGGGGGGGGGGGGGGGGGAAGGAAATTTGGGAAATAAATAGGGGCCAAAATTTTGTAACAAAATGCAACGCCTCCCTCCTCTCCTATCCCCTCTCTCTCTCTCTCTCTCTCTCACACACACACCCCACACACACAACAATAAACGCGCGCATGCGCGCGCCCCGCCCCCACACACGCACGCCGTACGCCACACGGGCCCCCGCGCGCGCGCACACACAACAAAAACACACAAAACAAAACAACACACCCCACACACACACACACACACACAAACGAAAAAAAGTCCAATCATTTTTAATAACGGAGGGAAATTGGGAAACCCGCCTTGTTTTTCCCCCCTACTTTTTTGATAAAAGGGTACAAAAATAGATAGGTAGATAGGGTAGACAGACAGACAGACAGACAAATAGATAGAAGATAATAAAATAGATAGACAGACAGACAGACAACAACAGAAAAGACAGATAGAAAGATAGGGGAGGGGATAATAGGGGCAGATAGACAGACGACCAACAATAAATAGATAGATTGATAATGATAACAACAATAGATAGGGTGATTTGACAATAGATGATAATTTGATAGATAGATAATGAAATAGATAGATAGATAATTGATACGTAGGCAATAGGGAGGTAGGTAGGTTTATAGATTAAAAAAGGGGGGGAGAGAGAAGTAAAATTTTTACATTCTTTTCATTCTCTCTCTCTTTCTTTGCGTGCGGGGCTTGCGTGTGTTATGCGCCCCGCGCGCGCGCGCTGTTGTGTGTGTGCGTGTGTGTGTGTTTTCTTTTTTGGAAAAAAGATTTCCATTTCTGACCCTGATATTTCTTGGGGGCTTGTTTGGGAAATTTTAAAAACCCTTTTGTTTTTTAAATAGCTTTTCTTTTATAGATGGATAAAACCCTACTATGTCAAATGTTTATAAAAACTGTATTTTCTTGTTTATTGAGTTTTTTTTAACCCCTTGTAAAGACTTCATATGTATTTTTTCCCCGAGATTGAGTTCAGTGTTTTCTTTTATTTTTTTTAATGGTTTTCTCTAAGTTTTTTTTTTCAGTAATTTTCCCTAGTTCAGATTTGGGAAGGGTTTATCAATCACATTTGGATTATTCAAGAAATTAGGTTTGTGGTCTTTAAGGTTAATAAATACTTTCTCTAGCTGCTGTGGTCTCTACTCTGTCACCTATATATCCTGGTAGTTTATTCTGGCATGTGTTTCAAATGAAATATTTGACTCTCAAGATCTATTTGCTCGCCCCCTAAACTGAGAGGAGGTAAATCGTTTGCTTTGGAAAGACAGGCATTATCTACCCTTGACATACATCATTTCAGGGAGGTCTGTTTTATCCTGTCAACCAGTTTTAAACAATTAAAAATGCCCAAAGATTGAAAACAGCAAAAAATGGGAGTGATATGGTGCACCTGTAAGAAGACTTGTGTAACGAACAGTCCCCGACTCCACTTATCATCTTCGATCGATTCAGGGCGACTTGTCCTCGTGATTGATGTGACTTTGTTTACATAGATGTATGCACAAATAGTGTAAACGATCCGTTCAAACGTTGGTGGGGGTCTGCGGCTATCTGGGTAGGAACGTCCTTATAGATTTGTGACTTCAACGTCCACAATCATTCCTCGCCTATATGTATATGTTACTTTGTTAGGTTCAGGTGTATTGGCCGTTAACTAACTCTGCTATTTATTTGTATGATTATTTACTGATCGGTGAACTGAGTAGCGTGTGAGCGCGCCGTGCGTCTTACGAACACAGGGCACACCACACACACACACACACTCACACTCAAACACACACACACACACACACACACACCAAACACACCGGATGTGACGGACGCTTCAGCTTTAGATGCTTCAGATAAGTTCGATTATTGACGATGGTCCTACATTGCCTTTATTTTCAAAGGGGTGTACATTAATATTTGCAGCGCGGAAAAAAAGTATATAAATGCAAAGAAACATTACATTGTTTAAACGGATGACGTATTGTTAATGATGAGTCTAAGCCATGCAGAAGAAAGAGGGAATAATGACGTGCCCCCTTGTTTCGTCCACTAAAATGAATAAGTAGTTGTTTTTTGTTAGTGGTTGTTGTTGTTTTTAATCTAATTTAGGTAACAACATGATCATAAACACAGTGCCTCACACATGGCACACATATTTACTGTCATAAAGCTTTTCTTGCACTGTCACATTTGTCATCTGCGTCCGCTTCATTTTGGCTGTATAGTGAAGAAAACTATTAAGGTCATCCAAGCTCTTGCGGAAATTCATGGAAAACAGAACAACTCAAACATTAGACAGTTCTTACCGAGCATCCTCTTTTGACAAAGAGAGAGGAGAGAGATGCAGAGATGGAGTGAGAGAGAGAGAGAGAGAGGAGAGATGAGAGAGAGAGATGAGAGAGAGGGAGGTTTGAACTGGAGATAATTCATTACTTTATGTAATAATAATGTGCACTGTAATTCCCCTACAACGAGACGTTTTTTTTTTTTTTTTAAAAATTTTGGTTTTGAATAAAAGCTCAAAAGTTAATTGAAAACATTACACCCTTTTTTTAAAAAAAATAGTGTAATTTAAAAAAAACAGAAACTGTTTGAATACCCAGAGAATTTAAACTTTTTTTTTAAGGAAATCAATAAAACAAACCCCCAAAAACACCAACAAACCCTCAACAACCAAGGGGGAAAAAAACCTTTTTGACCCAACCGAAATTTTTTTTTACTTGGACGGCCCACAAAAAACCAAACCCAACCCACAAACAAAAACATTAAACCCAAAAAAAATCAAGTTGGTTTAAATATAAACATTTTTCAACCACACACGCAACACACAAAAAATTTTTTTTATATTTTTATTTTTTTATATATATTATATTTTTTTTTGTGTGTGTGTTTTTGTGTGTTGTGTGTGGTGTGTGTGTGTGTGGTTGTGTGTGGGGTTTTCCCTTCGGCTGACCTTTTTTTCCGGGCCCCAGGAAAAGGGGCCTTTAAAAAGAATTTGAGCAGGTCATTTAAAGTAGTTGGGGGGAAAAAAAATGAGGCTAACAATTCTTCCATCATTATAGTAATGGCGTACAAAAGATAAAAAAAAAAAAAAAAATTGAAAAAATGGGATCTTAAAAGTGGGGGAAAAATTATATCAATTAAAGAATTGAGCAGGTGTCTACTTTAATCAACAGACATGATGAAAAAAATTAAGCCAAGCTTTATTTCTGTCGGAGTGGGCAAAACTATCCAATTATATGCAGATAGCAAACAACCCCCACACGCGAAAAAGCTGCACGCAACCATGTCTACAGGGTGGTCCACTTTTTTTTAAAATTCTTCCTTTCCCAGGGTCTCCCCAAAAAATTAGTGTTTTTTTGTAAACCGGGGGGGTCCAAAAACCTTTGTGGGGGGCTTCATGTATCTGGGTTGCCCCCAAAATATTGGGGTTCTTATGTCCCAGGGTTGTCCCCCCAATATAGTGTTATCTTATGTACCCAGGGTGTCCAATTTTCTATGTGTATCCCGTACCGGGTCGCCCAACACTATGTGTTCTTCATGCCGGGTCGTCCAACACTGTAGTGTATCTTCATGTACCCCGGGTCGTCCAAACTGTATTTTATCTTTATGTATCCAGGGTCGTCCAACACTGTATTGTATCTTCAGTATCCAGGGTTTCCAAAAACTGTAGTGATTTATGTATCCAGGGTCGTCCAAATTATTGTATCTTATGGTTTCCGGGGGTCCCAAAACTGTAGTGTATCTTCTTTTTCCCGGGGCGTCCAACACTGTAGCGTTTTTCATGTATCCGGGGGTCCCAAAATGTAGTGTATCTTTATTTTACCAGGGTTTCCAACATGTAGTGATCTTATGTATCAGGGTCGCCAACACTTTTTGGTATCTTCATGTACCCAGGGTCGTCCCAAAACTTTGTGTTTTCTTCTGCCCTAGGGTCGTCCAAAACTGTAGGTATTTATGTATCCAGGGTCGTCCAACCTGTAGTGTTTTATTACCCCGGGGTCGTCCAACACTGTGTGTTCTTCATGTGTCCAAGGTCGTCCAACCTAAGTGAAATTTTAAGTACCCAGGGTCGTCCAAAATATAGGTATCTTAAGTATCCCGGGTTCTAAAAACCTATTGTTATCTTCATGTACCGGGTCGTCCAACACTATGGTATTTCCTGTTCCAGGGTCGTCCCCCCACTTTAAATGTATCTTCAGTACCAGGGTCGTTCCCAAAACTATGTGTATCTTCATGTACCCCCGGGGGTTTTCCCAACCTTAGTGTATTTTCATGACCCCGGGTGTCCAACACTTAGTGTATCTTCATGTACCCCCGGGATGAGGGATTTCTGTATCTAGGGGCGTCCAACTCTTTTTTTGGGATCTTCATAACCAGGGTCCTTCAACATTTTAGTGTATCTTCATGTATCTGGGTCTCTCCAACATATAGTGTATCTTAATATCCCAGGGACCTTCAAAAACTTTGGGTAACTTCAAGTCCCCAAAAGGGGCGCCCAAACTATAGTGTATCTTCATGTACCCAGGGTGTCCCAACACTATGTGTTATCTTCATGTTACCGGGTCGCCAACACTTAGTGTATCTTTATGTACCCCGAGTCGTACAAAACTGTAGTGTATCTTTATGTCCCCGGGTGTCAATACTATGTGTACTTTATGTACCCAGGGTCTTCCCAAAATATAGGTACTTCATGTAAACCCGGGTCCCCCAAAACTATAGTGTAACTTCTGTACCCCGGGTCTTCCAAACATATAGTGTAATCATGTAGCCGGGGGGCTTCCAAACACTTGTGTTCTTATGTATCTAGGGGCCTCCAAAACTATAGTGTTCTTATGTATCTAGGGTCGTTCCAACATATAGTGTAACTTCTGTCCCGGGGCGTCCAACACTATAGTGTACCCTTTATGTATCTAGGGTCCTCCAAAACCAAGGTTTTCTGTTCTAGGGTCTTCCAACCTATAGTGTAAAATCTGTACCCGGGTTTCCACACTTTGTGTAATTCTTTGCCAGGGCTTCCAACACTATAGTGTATCTTCATGTATCGGGTCCCTCCAACACTTGTGTATCTTATGTATCTGGGTCTTCCACCACAATGTGTATTTCAGTACCCGGGGTCCAACGCTATAGCGGAATCTTCATGGATCCAGAGTCGCCCACACATTAGTGTATCTTCATGTCCCCGGGTCGCCCAACACTTGGTTTCTTCGTGTTCCCAGGGTCTTCCAAAAACTATTGTATCTTTGTACCCAGGGTCTTCCAAAAAATTAGTGTTCTTCATGTTTTTGGGGTCCCCAACACTACGGGGCGTACTTCATGTATCCAAAAGTCGGTCCAACATTATAACGATTTAAGAAAACCAGCGTCCCCACACTGTATGCCTGCTCTATTTCATGGCTCACATTAGCGAGAAGGTCAATTTTCCCAAAGGCTCTTTCAACTCTTTTTGAGTCTCCATTCCCGAGAAGGTTAATTTTCCCAAAAGGCGTTTTTTCCCCCCACAATCAAAAGACGTCATTTGGGGGGGGGGGGGGGGGGGGGGGGGGGGCACGCAAACCGCCGAGTTCTGTCACTTGCTTAGATTGGTGGAAAAGCGTCGGGTTTTACGTTTAGATCGCTCCAAAAGGCTTGATAATATGTCACTTCGACATTATTGGCTTTAACTTTTTGATGGTAGTTGAAAGAAGGAAGGGACGGGGGAGGAAAAAGGAAAGGGAAGGGGGGGGGGGGGGTTATTGGGGGTGGTGGTGGGGCGTAGGAATGTGCCGGGAGGGGGCAGGGAAAAGGGGGGTGGAGGGGGGTTGAAAGGCAAAAAGGGGGTGGGGTGTGATGTGAGCAACAACAACAAAAAACACCCTTTCAGTTGCTGAGCTTTTGTTGTGTCTAGAAAAAAGCAGTCTGCTTTTTT
>JAMYXO010007808.1:0-11649 GCA_033310375.1 Conus canariensis
CTCCCTTTTCTGTCTTTCTGTCTCTGTCTGTTTCCCTTCTGTCTGTCTCTCTCTCTTTTCCCCTTTCTCTTCTCTCTCTCTCATCACTAATATAGTTCATACTGTATCGTTTTTTTAATTTCACCGAAAGTCTGGAAGTTCCAAGCTTTTCACACCTGATCAAAAAGGAACCCCCCTGAAGGCGATCGTTTCGGCTTCATGTCCAGCTGATGTGGCCCCCTTTAAACCCTTCCCTTGTCGGGGAACCCCACCGCGTTACTTTTTTTTCTTTTTTTAGGAAAGAGTAAGGGGGGGGGGGGGGGGGGGGGGGGGGGGGGGGGGGGGGGGGGCAAGGAGCGAGAGTTGGCACTGCCCCAGAATAAAGATTTGGGATAAACCTTTTTCTGGGTGTGGTGTGTGTGTGTGTGTGTGTGTGTGTGTGTGTGTGTGTGTGTGTGTGTGTGTGTGTGGACATTTTGTTTACTGGATTTCAAAAGACTTTACGGATTTATTTTTTAAATTTCTAGAGTCGGGAAATAGTTGTCCTCAAGGGCTCGGTTTAAAAGGAGTTGATGCCCCCCTTGGGGGGGTTTCGTTGCAATCAGCTAAACTATCAGCTGTCTGGGCGGCAGGTGTGCCAGTGATGAAGTGACAGGCGGCGGGGGGCAGCCGGGTGGGGCCCCTGACGAAAGGCTGTTTTGCACGGAGTGCGGGAGGGGAAGGAACTCTCGCATTGGGGAACAGAACGCGCATTCCTTCTCTTTTCTTTTCTTCCCCCGTTCCTTTAAATTTTTTTTTTTTAAATTTTTTTTTTTTTTTCTCTTTGGTGGTTTTATGTCTGTCTCCCCATGCTGTCTGTCATCCCGCCGTTGTGTGGGGCAGTGGGCTGGACCCTGGTCATGTGGATGACCACGTGTGTCACTGTAACCAGTGTTTCTAGTCCCCCGACAACGCCCTGCATCCCTCTGCCTCTGTTCTCGGCGCTTCCGAAACCGTGGGCTGCTCTCCCCCGCTGCCGTCTGCAGGAAATTTTAGAACCACTGTGGTGCTGCTTCCTCCGCTGCCGTCTGCGGAAAGCTTCCAGAACACACATGGTGTGCTCTCCCCCGCTGCCCTCTGAGGAAAGCTTCCAGAATACCTGTGGTGTGCTTCTCCCCTGCGTTGCAGGAAAATTCCAGAACACACAGTGGTGCTGCTTCCTCCGCTGCCCTTGCAGGAAAACTGGCCTCCCACAACGCGTGGGGCGAGCTGGTCTGTTCAATCCCTTGTTCAATCCGATGAATCACTGTCCCCTCATCCACCCGAAGCATGCTGTGGTGGGAGCAGGGGCCCGCCATCCCCCCCACCCCCCCCCCTTTATTTGGGGCCAGGCTGAAAGGGGTTTTGTGTCTACGTGTCCTGCCTGGTGCACGGCTCCCTCTGATTGTTGGTCCCCCCTGGACATCCAAAGCGCGGGGGACGCAGTGGGGTCGCTGATTGACCTGGCTGCCCAGCATGAGTCATGGAAACTGACTCCCCCCTTCATGGTGCTTTTGGTTTTGGCAGTGAGCGTTTATCATTCTATTATTATCACTTAGAAAATGGAATTTTCCCCCTAAATGCCAAGTGTTTTGTATATTAAAAAAACGCTCAAAACTAGATGGAATATTCGTTTATAATACTTTTTAAAAAAAACCCCAAAGCTGCAAAATATTTTTTGGCGTGATTTTAGAAGCGTTCAAAAGGAAAGAAAAATTCAATTTAGTATGTAAAAAAGCAATAACATTTAGCTTTCTTATACAGGAAAACAAACTGCCCCAAAAGGTTAAGACGACTGCTCAAAACCTGGGGTTAAACCATACTGGAAAATGGTTTCCAGTTGGGGATCCCCTTTCCTCTAAAGGACATTGATAAACCCCGAAAAAAATTCAGAAGGAGGCACGGTTTGAAAAGGGGAAACCCTATGAGAGAAGGGGAATGTAGGAAGAACAAAGAGGGAAAAATTAAAAGGGGAAGAAGAGCTTTTACAAATTAATACTTCTTAAAGGCAGAGCTAAACTAATTGATATACCAATGGAACAAAGTATTGAATAAAAGTGCACCAGGAGTGGCGGCTGTTATGCCATACCCGCTCAAAATACGACAGGCCTTTCATTATTTTATCCCAGTTCTGTACGGCTGTGGAAAAACTCACGCCGGGT
Source organism: Conus canariensis (assembly GCA_033310375.1). Classification (NCBI taxonomy): domain Eukaryota; kingdom Metazoa; phylum Mollusca; class Gastropoda; order Neogastropoda; family Conidae; genus Conus; species Conus canariensis. The sequence continues at coordinate 2,160 of JAMYXO010007808.1, forward strand.
GCCTTAAGATTGCCCAAATGCAGTTCATTTAAAAATAAAATTTTGATACACAGTTTTTGGATCTGCAATTGACGCTTTTCTATTTTAACTTCCCCGAATTTTTGGTTACTGGGCCAAAATCCGCCTTTTGTTTTTTAACTTTTTGAATATCGTGTGCGACCCTTTTTTCCCAAAAATTTTGCCCCGGGGCCCAACAGACTGGTCGCATTTTATTTTTTTTATTTTACTTTTTAATGCCGCTGGTGACCTACTCTTTTTTGAGTAAACCAGTCTTTTAGGAAGAAAAAGAAGAAAATTACTGTTATGACGATGATAGTGAGATGATGATGTGTGATGTGATGATGTGATGATGTGATGATGACGTGATGATGTGATGACGGATGAAATGAGATGATGATGAAGAAGATGAGAGATGACGTGATGAGATGATGTGATACTCGGTAGCGTATTCCCCCGATTTTAGGTCTAGGTAGGGAAAGGTTTGTGGTGTGTGTGTGTGTGTTTTTGTGTTTTTGTGTTTGTGTGTGTGTGGTTGTTGTGTGTGGTATTTTTTTTTTTACCCTATTCTAGTTTGGGGGCGGAATCGCTCTGGGGTTTAGGCCCCAAAAAACGTGACCCCTGTGTCCTAGGGTGCGGGTTCGAATCTCACCCGGGCCGTTGGGTCAGGGGGGTTTTTTTTTTTTCCCTCGGGTTAACATTGGCCCCGCTCCATTCCCCCGAAAGTGCTTCGATGATGGTTCCCTTTTCGTAAACGCCGTGAATTTCCATCCAACTTTTCGAGGGAAGGCCAGTTTGGCCGATGGGTGGATGAATCTTACACGCACACGCAGACTTAAAAAATCGAAATTTTCAGTTTCATCAAGATGACGTCACGCGTGGGGACTGTCCATTACGCTACACCGCATCCGCAAATTTTTGGAGACCACACGCGACGAGAGAATTAAGAAGATGGTCGCTGGACGACGTATGAGGTCTGATTACGCATTACCCCACGCGTGGTCAGACTGAGTTAAATTCGAAGGAGTGAGCGGAACTTGAGGACTATACCGACTAAAATGACAGGGGAAACGCCCAAAAATAGCGATAGCGGGCGCTCTTTAGTGGGCCTCCCCAGGTAGGCAGCCGTTGTGGGGAACGAAAAAACATAGATGTAAAACGTTTACAGCTTGGTTTAAAACCGGGAAAAAAGTACATAGTACTCTTAATAATATTGATACTGAATATAAAACTAGTATCATATAACTATCTATGCTATAAGTACCCTCCTCCTCCTCCTACTACTCTACTACAAAATACTACTACTATACTACTACTACCCTTTAACACTATCATAAAAGAAAAAAAACCCAGACACAATTGTAAAGACCACCCTTTTTCCAACACTTTAAGCATAATATAACTAACGAAAAAAAAAACCACTGGGCAGCAAAAACCCAAACATGACAACACAGCAGAGCGCAAAACTAACCCCCCCACCACCACCACCACCCCACCACACCAATGACAGCACAGGATTGCGGGCACGCCCCCTTCCGGGTACAATCCACGGAAAAATCAAGTTTTCAACCCCCCCCCCCCCCCCTTTTTTTTTGTGTCATTAACTAACGTTTCAGGATAGAAAAGGGCCCCCCTTCCTGTGAGCGACAAACAATGCGAAGGATGAAGGGTGAGGAGGCTGCTAAACTAGGGTTTTCTCCCCCAAAAGCACAAGTTGACAATAAAAACACAGCCAGCACGACGCCAGTACAACACGAACACAGAACACACAAAAAAAGCACAGCACAACACACACAAAACAAAACACGCACAGCACAGCCAAAAAGCACAGCACAGCATAGCACACAAGCACAAAACAACCAACCAAAAGACAAAAACAAAACCCCGTACAACACAAGCACAGCACAACACAAAAGCACGCAAGCCAAAACACAGCACAGACGCACAGACAGCACAACAAACAAACAACCAGTACAAAGCTTAGCACCGAAAAATACGAAAGCGCGTTTGCTCAGGGGCGATGAGATCATGTAGAAGAAGACATGAGGATGAAAGCACACCAGCACCACCACGGCCCCCCACCGCCCTCCTCAGTAGCTGTACCCGTGATCATCAGGCCTGAGCCCCCCCAGCAGCAACCCGAGCCCACCCCCCGCCCACAAAACCCCCGTTCCCCCGGTCAAACCGCCCAAAACCCCGGGAAAATCCCCCGGAAACTCTCCGGAGTTTCCCCGAAGTCGTCGGGGCTTTCGATTTCCGGACGAGGGCGGACTTCTCCGATTTCTCCCCCGGCGGCTCCGAGTCTGGCGCTTTTCTTCCGGCTTGAGTGGAACTGGCATTTGTCGAGGGGAGGATGGATGATGATGAGCTGGCCCCACGATGGTGTAGGGGGTGAGCGTGCCAAGGGGGACATAAAAACCCCACCGGGTGTCGATCTCGAAGGCAGGGCCATGATGGGGGACAGGAACCCGAAGATGGGGAGGAGTAACGGGGGTCGGGTCTTGGGGTGCCCCTTGGGGCCCAGGAACGGAACAGCAGCCCGTCCTCCGCCATGGCGTACCCCCGACCTGGACAAGGGACACGGAGGGGTGAGGAGGGGGGGGGTGAGGGGGTGAAAAGATGGGGGAAAAGGGAGGAGGAGCACACTGGGGGAAAGGGTTTTGTGTCCAACAGGGTTGGAGGGAGCATTAAGGGGGCCCCGTCAAACGCCACAGGCCATCCCAAGTTGGGAATACTGAAAAAAGAGAATACATTTGGCGGCCTACCAAGATTGAATACATGAAAAAGAAATACATTTGGACAGGCCTACCAATTTTGGAATCATAAAAAAAGGAATACATTCGGGACAGGCCATCCCAGATTGGAATCATGAAAAAAGAGATTACTTCTGGAAGGCCATCCCAAGTTGGAAACTGAAAAAAGGAATACATTCTAAAGAAATCAATCAATAATCAAAAGTGAATCCATCGATCAAAAACGTTTTCAAGTGAATGCCAAATCGCGTATACGCACGCGCGCGCAGCACACACACACACACACACAAAACACACCCCACAAAAACCACAACAAACCCCCACAAACACACACAATAACATATAACCCACACACACACCACACAACAAACACACACACAAACACACACACACACACCCACACACCCGTGCGTACCGCACACCAACGGGAAAACGAAAAGCAAGCCAACGAGTTCAGGGAATAGACTGATGAATAAAAACTAAAAAAAATATGACCGTGTAGGGAAAAATTTCCCAAGTGGAGGAAATTTTGAATTTTGGGTCACGAGAGTGACCCCCCCTTTTTCATGGGGACAGATCCCGCTGGTGGGCACCCCCCAAAGCAAGTTTCCCCCATCGTCAGCTAACAGTTCAGAGACAGAAATTTGCCCATCAGTCGCCTAACAGTTCAGAGACAGCAAGTTTCCCCCATCAGTACCCAAAACATTTCAGAGACAGAAAGTTGCCCCATCAGTCACCTAACGTTCAGAGACAGACAATCCCAAAGGGACGGATGTCAAACGAAGCGCCGTACAGCAGACGCACATCCCCTGATTTTTTTTCTGGCGTCGCTTCGTAAAACTTTTGACCGACTACCTGTTGAGAAATAGGTAGCCTTTTTTGCGGGACCCGGGCCCATTGTCATCCCCTGAATGTTTTTCCAGCCCGGGCCCTTTTCCCCCGAATCAGCATGAAAAACCCAGGCACAGACTCCCAAATGCCCCCCCGTTTCCTTCGTCTTCCAAGGACACTACACTATGGAGAAAAAAAAAAAGAAAGAAAAAATCTCCATAATTTGGGCCTGCCAATCACTAAAGTTCCCCCCTTTTTTTTTTTTTTTTTTTTTTTTGTTTGGTGGGCCCTGGATACAAGAAAAAAATTCTTGTCTGTGATTTTCTTCCTCATACACGGAAAAATCGGGACGGGGCTTCCCGCATGCTGTACCATTTAGGCCCCAAGGGGGGTACATCGATGCGGGGCGGAATGCCGCCCAACAGCAGGGCAGGACTACACACAGGGGGTGAAAACGGTAGGGAAAAACTCGAAAAACGGCCGAAATAAAATTTCCGGCGAATGGACATCCCCTAAAACCCTTTTTTTTTTTTTTATCCATTACAAAAAAAAAATTTTTCAAAGAATCCCAGCAAGACAAAAAGTATCAACCCAAAACGCTTTTAAATGAAGAAACTATAAAATAGGCTTCGGCTCTCCGGCTCCCCCAGCCCCAAACCCGGGCTGAAGCCGGTTTCGCTGTGCCCCACCGGATTACCCAGAATGCCTATTTTATAGTTCTCTAATTGGAAAAAGATTATTTGGGGGGGGAATTTAGCCGCCTAAATTTAACAAAGCCGCGGCGGCTAAAAGCCTGCACTAAACGACGCCCGGGGGGGAATTTAGCCGCCTAAATTTATAAATGCCGCGTGACGGCCTCAGTAACGACCCCTTTCCCGTATGTGTAACCGACAGAACCACAAACAGGCACGCTTCGACTCGGGATTATGCAGTTGGGTTTGCGTGCCCTAAAATTTAGAGAGTATACATAAAGGCAGCAAACCCTTCAGAAGTGAAGAGGGTTGTCCCCCCGGAAAAGAATGTAACAATTAATTGTGTTTTATCCTTTATGAAAAAAAATCGTCATTAAGTCTTTCTAGGTTTTTATTCAATTCGGATCACGTTCTTATAAGCTTATTTAAGTTTTTTAAACATTTTTTTTTCAAGTTCTTTTTTAAAGTTCTTAAAAAGTCAACACAAGTTCTTAAAAAGTCTCATCTTCTTAACAATTATTTTAAAGTACTTATTAAGTATTTTTCAATACTTAACAAGTCTTTCACAAGTGTCATTAATTCTTATCAAGTCGTCATTAAGTTCTATCAGTCGTCATAAAATTTTCTTTCAAGTTTTATTTAAGTTTTCATAAAGTCGTTATCAAGTTCTTATTCAAGTCACTTTATAATTATTTTTTTAAAGTTTTAAAATTTTTACTGCATATCAAAGGATCAAAAGAGTTTTGTTGTTGGCAGTTTGGTTTCTTTTTTGTTCGTTTTTATTTATGGCTGTGTTTTTTTGGGGTGCTTTGGGTTTTTTGCTGTCTTTCTTTATATTTTTATAACGAAATCCCAACCCCCCCCAACAGCAATGCGCCAAAATGCCAACTTTTAACCCAAAATAATCCATAAAAACTTTGGTGTTGCGGGACTTAAAACAACTTTTTTGTTGTGGCTCTGGCACTAAAAAACAACTGGTGTTTTTTTATTAGAGTTATATGTTTTAACTCTAATTTTCTTTTTTTGTTCCACTTGCAATTTTTCCCCCTGTTTCAACGCCCCCCAGGTTTCTTTTCACGGGTCATTTCTCCATAAACGTTTTTGATTCTCCCGGTATTTTTAAGGGAAATAAAATCTATATAAATTAAACAATTTTAACCCCCATAATTACTGGCACAAAAATTTTCCCAAAAATCTGAAATAAGACCAAACCCTAAGACTTAATGACTTTGTTAAAAACTGGATCCTGCGTTAAATCATACAAAAAATCTTTTTCAGTCAATGGGCCAAATCAAAACTAGTTTAGTGTACAAACTAAGAACGTTTGTCCCACATTTTGGGGCCCTTCTTGACCCCAGTTGCCCCTTCTATGTTGTGATACTTTACAATGTTGGGGGCACATCTGTTAATCTGTTCTAGTGAATTCATTTTTCCCAGGTATGTTTTTGTTTTTTTCCCCACACGCCGCCAAAAAAATACCGCCCTTTCCCCTTTTTGGGGATAATAGCTTGGTCATCAACTTGTTATTTGAATCATAAGTTCAGGAAGAAAAACATCGAATTTTTTGTTTTATTTAAAAATAAATATTTTTTTTTTTTAAAAAAATTGAGCCCGAAAAAACTGTTGCCAACCTCGTATACCCTTTGCTGTTATTGGGGTCAAGGTAGGATCACAATGCTTGGTAAAAGCTTGTTAAGAATAAAACCAGCAGATCTTGGGCAAGCTAGATTTTGAAGACTCAGCAAAATTGATTGCTTCTTACAGCTTCGTTTTTCTACGAAAATTTTCTAGTTAAGCAAGGAAAATTCAGAAAATATAAATATGTAAAAAAAAAAAACATTTATAAAAAATGGCTTCACTCGTAAGATGTAGGGGGCGCAGTGGTCCAACGCGCTTGCTTTCAGCGGGAATAATTACGCGTTTAGTAAACTCAAAATAACGAGAAGAAAAGACATACGAGCTAGGAGCAATAGCCGCTGCACAAACCCTATGAAAAAGCAAAAAAATGGGCATTAGATTTTATTAACGACAGATTAAACAACGGGACATGCGCTTACAATTTAAAGATTTGCCAGGCAATAAAAGAAAATTTTTTAGTAACAGGGAAAAATTGAAAATTGCCCCCCCCAAATTAGGATTTCTATCAACCATCAAAAAAAAAGATGCAAGAAATATTGTTTATTGTCTTTGGCATGACCGTGTGTATTTTTGTTTCACAAAGTATTGGTGAATTTAAAAAAGTACAAAATCTATTATTTTCCCAAAAAAGGGACTGGAAAAAATAACGGCAATTAAAAAGCTTTGCCCAAAAGAGGATTTTTTGAAAAAAAACGCAAAAGAATGGTTATCTAAACAAGCGATTTGGCAAAATTATTTTCCCGCGCCTAAAAAGAAATTCAGAGACCCCCCTTTGTGAAAAATTAAAATCCAAACGACACCCAAAGGATCTTCATATTTACCCCCTGAACATTAGACGAAAATTAATTACGCACTTACAGTCATTTAATTTGCTTCAAGTACAAAGAGCGGAACCCCTTTAAACAAAAAAAGGTTCCTGTTGCTTTTTGTTTAAAAGCTGAAAACCAACGAGGACCCTTAACTTAAACCTCGAGTTAAGTCGTGACGGAAAAAAATTTAAAGGGCAAGTGAATCAATTATTTTTAAAACATAGGTTACCATTAAAAGAGGGATTCCGGGGGTTCAAGATACAGGTTTTGGGTTTAAAACTTTAACAAACATTTTTGAAAGACTTTTTTTACCTACACAGAGAGCTGTTTTAAAAAATTCTCGCAACCGAATGGGTTAAATGCCCCCCATTTAGTGAATGAATAATGAAGAATTTAAAGGTCTAAAACCCGTAAAAGCAAAACAAAAAAAAACAATAAATGTTGTTGAAGGGGGAGTCTTCTTTAAGCAAAATATACCAATTTGGTTTGAAAGTGAGATACCCTTTTTTCGCCGGGAGAAGGGGAAGGGGGCCTCGCTCGGGAACGATCCAGTTTTGGGTGTTGATCCAATGAGATAAAAAAAATTGTGAAAATGAAACGCCTGTGTATTATTTTTCGAGAAACTGAAAAACAAAAAAGACCAGCCCCCCCAAATCTTTTTGGGGAAGAAACTGCAGATAATCCCTCCGACACAGTTCCAGCGCTTTGTTAAATTTGGCAAAACATTCTGAGTTAAAATGGAAGCTCAAAAAAAATTTTTTGCGTATAGATTTATTTTTAAAAAAATGATAAAAATAAAATACCCCCTTGTCCTAAAATTTATGAAAAAAATCAAAAATCTTGAAAAACAAACCACAAATATCCGCTATACTGGATAAAAAATTACTGAGTATTAATTGCGCTTGACCAAATTTCCCTCCAATGACCAATTTGCATATGAAAATCGGGGAAAAACATACTCTTTTTGTGTTAGTGGGTAAGAGACCGTTTTGTTACAACGTTGTGTTAATCTATGAGTTTAGATCGCAGCTTGTAATTGTCATGAGAAAAAAGTCTTATTCCCAAACAATGCTTCTTTGTAATGTCTGGGTTTAGCTTGACTGCACAACACTACGAGATATTCCCTTTTCTTTTTAACACTTTTTTTTGGCTTTTAAAGACTGTACATTTTCGACCCCCAAACCCAAAAAAAACTCCTTTTTTCACACCTCCAGATAATTCATCCTTTATTTCCCAAAAACCCTTTTTTTTAACGTTTTAATGCAAAGGCGAATTTTTTAGGGTAATAGATGTGTCGTACCATCGATGCCCTTTTGCTACTTCTATTTCCATGTCTTTGAAAAAAAATTCAGTGGGGGTATCTAAAACAAAAGAATCTGTACGTTACAAAACTCTGGACTCAGGATACGGGGTTTAAAGTAGTCTTTAAAGAAATTCTAACATCAAAAGCTTCGACAGCTCAAAAACAGTAAACCAATAAAAAGGGGCGCCCAATTTGATTCTTTTTTTTATCATTTCCCAAAAAGCGGGATCATGAAAATTTTTGGGAAGCCCCTGAAAATTTGGTTTTTTGAAGCAACTTTAATTGAACGTTTTCTCTGGTGACCAATCTAACATCTTTACGCTTGTGCGGATTTTCCATAGTTTTTTCCCAAAAACAGCTGTTTTTCATCAACTTGAAAAAGTCTTTTCTAAAAGCATCTGTGGTTTTTGTTCTGAGACCCGTGTTCTTTCATTATGATGGTTTCTGAATGTTCTTGGTCAAAAGCAATTTACGTTTGAACGTGTCAACTTCAAACCATGTTTTAAATAAAATTGTAGAAGCCTGTAAGGGAGAAATAATTTTTTTTGCCTCGAAGATTGGGCACAATTTTTGGTGGTTTGTTTTTGCATCTTTAGACTTTCTGCTGTAATGGATAGTTTATGGAATCATGGAGTTCCTAGGATATTTTAAGCAACATCTAGAATGAACCCACTGTTGACTGGGGTTAAACTGCCCAACCACTTTAATGCTTTTTTAATATTATTTGTATTGTGTACATTTTTTAAAGTTGCGTAATGGAAGTGATTGCGCCATTGCCCCTCCCTACAGATTGTTTTTTCATCTAAAAACTGAATAGTTAACCTTTTCTTGGATATATCGCCAAAATATTTGTTGTTTGCTTTACGTAATGGTGCGACGCCAAATGATTCCCCACGCAATCCCTTTTCATCATCGAAGCATTGGCAGGTCAGACAATAAAACAATTTGTATCCAGTAAAATTTTTAAAAAGGTCCCAGCTCATCCCGGGCGCAGAAATGTAATGCGCGGGATCCGGCGTAAAGTTTCATGCAGGTCTTTCCCATAATTTTTCAAAGATATCCCCAACAAAAGGTATCGCCATTAATAGGAATCATGATAGTCTCCATGTTTTACCTTAATTTGCCACGCCTGAGCATGCTGGTAATCAAATCAAGAGTCCCTTTCTCTGAGACTAGAAAGAACGCGCCTTTAGGCGGAAGTGTATCTTCGTCAAACCCTTTTCCCAATGTTTATGTACTATAAAGGGGAAAAGCCCTTTCTAACAAGAGTTGGGTCAAAAAAAGTGATCTGTTTTGGGCAGGGACTTTAAGGACATAGCCCGTGACTTAATGAACCCCCCATGTTTGCATAAGCGTAAAAGACATGTTTTTTTTAAAGTGAAACACCCTTTATTTTCTGATGACTGTGCAAGCTGACACCCTGAAAGTCGCTAGTTTTCTGCTTGCATTATAAGGTGAGAGGGTTTG
>JAMYXO010007809.1:0-11646 GCA_033310375.1 Conus canariensis
TTGGGTTTGTATTTTTAAATTTTAAAGGGAAGAAAGGGAATTTTGACGGGCTATGTGCACAATTTAAAGCAGGTGATTAGGGGTGTGGAGATGAGTGTTGTTTAGCCCATAAATTGGGTTCTTGGGAAGGAAAGGTAAAGGGTTTTTGATTTTATTTTTGTTTAAATAACCCGGGAAAACCTTTGGCAACATTCTTTTTATACATCCCCTTTTTTTTACGGGGAGATCCCCCCCCCCCCTCCTCTCCCCCCCGAACCAGTTTTCTTTTATATTTATATGTTTGTGTGTGTATAAATATATATGTGTAAAAATATATATATAAAATATATTATTTTTTTTTTTTTTTTTTTTTATTAAATTACCCTTTCTGTTTCTTACAACCCCCCTTCCCCCTTTCCTTTTTTCGCGTGCCCCCCGCGCGCGCCCCCCCCCTCTGCACTCCCCCCCCCCCCCCGTCCAACCTCCCCCCCCCCCCCCCCCGCCCCCCTGCCCTCAAACCCTTCTTATTTTCTGTCTTTTATCTTATTTAAAAAACACATGGTGCTACCCCCCCCCCCCCCCCCCCCCCCGTCCCCCCCCATCACGCTCTCCCCCGGCGTGACAAAACATGAGCCCCCCCCGATGTTCCTGCCCTTGAAGACAGTCAGCTAAATTTTGTATTCACACATACATTAAACCCTTGGGGCCCCCAAAATACGCGCGCCTGATGTGTTTTCCCACGCCCCATCCGCACCCGCTGACCCCCCCCCCCCCTTTTCTCCCCTTCCCCCTTTTTTTTTTTTTTTTTTTTTTTTTTTTTTTTGAAAAGTGGTGAGCAAAGGGTGCGTGCGTGCGTGCCCCTTGGGTTTTTGGGTGGGTGGTGGGGTGTGTGTGTGTGTGTGCGCGCGCCGGCACGGCGTGTGCGCTTTTGCGTGCTTGTGTGTGTGTGAGTGTATGTATATGGTAAATCACTTTGTTATTATGCCCTTTCAAAGGGGAAAACATACTTTCACCTTTTTTTGAAAAATCAGGGTTGTTTTTTGATTGACGCTGCTGTAATAAATGTTCCCTTGCCCTTTTTTGGTATATTGGGGGTCCTTTTTTTCCCCTTTTTTTGTTCTTGTTGTTGTTCGTCTTCTTCTTCTTCTTCTTTTTCTCCCTTTTTCTTTTCTTCTTCTTCTTGTCTTCGTCTTCTTCTTCTTTTTATCTTCTTCTTTTTCTTCTTCTTCCTTCTCTTTGTTTCTTTTCTGGGGCCCGCCGCTTGCCGCGTTTGGTTTAAGCAAATTTTTGGGCTCAATTTTTTTTGGGTTTGGGACGTGTTGGTTGTCTGGTAAATTTATTTTTTTTAGTTTTCATTTGTTTATGTTTGTTTCATATGCAATGGGTTTTTTTTTTTCTTTTTTCAATTTTTGTTTTTTTGTGTCAAAGGGGTTTTAAGGGAGCCCCGACGAAAACCCAAAAGGCACACTTTTATGGCTGAGGAGAAAGAACATAGAAAAAAAAAGGATATTTTAAAAAAGGAAAGGGAAACTTTTTAGCGATTATCTTTTGAACTGCCAAGGCTCGGGGATACCCTAAAAGAAAGGATGTGTTTCAAATTTTTTAAAAAAAAACAATACTCTATTTATTTTTTACAGGGGCACTCATTTCACTAGTAAATTTAAAAAGCCAGATAAGAAGTGAATGGGGTTATGAAATTTATTTGCCTCCAACAAATCTCGTAAAAAGGTGTTGCAATACCTTTAATAACAACTTTGAATTCAAAAAAGAAAACTATTAAAGAAGTTTATGGTAATTTCATAATAGTAACTATAATACAATGGGGAAAAGATTTATATTTGCAAATATCTTGGGGCCCCCTTTAAAGACGAAAAACCTCTTTTTTTTTAAAAATAAAATCAAAAAAAAAGAAGAATTTAAAGTCCCCAAAAATAATAATGGCAGGGGGCTGGGGAAACCCGGTCTTAATCCTAGTAAAAATTATCACAATTATAAACAAGTTAAAAATGCTCGAGCACAGGAAGAAGTTTTCCGAAAATTTTGTCCAGATTAGAGTGTTGTTTTAAAGGAAAGAATTGAACCAAACACGAGGGCATAAACTTGGAGAAGACCAAAACCCCCCTTTAACAAAGCCGGCTAGATTTCTTTTTATTGTCCGACAATTTAAAAACATTACATAGATGATGCCTTTTATATTTTGTTCGGGGTATTTGAAAAAGATCACCTTTGATATACTAAATATTGGTTTTTTTAAAAAAGGAAAAAGAGACAAAAAGGGGGAAGGAAAATTTTAAATTTCCCCTCTTTTTTAAAAGACAAGCAATATGTAAATCTGGTTTAAAGAAACGATTGAAAGAATTAAAGGACAATAAGCATTCTGCCTTTCAAAAAAAAAATCTGTCATTAAAAAACCCGAATGATCAAATTCAGTTTAAAAATTTTGACCAATTATTTCTAGAAAATCTAATTATGGAAAAAAAGGCAAAACAATAACATTCATTTTTTCCAAAAATAGGAAAAAGAAATGGAAAAAAAAAAAACAAAAAGGAAAAAGCAATAAAAGTTTGGAAAGTTTAAAAAAGGCTTTCTAGAAAAGACCTTTGGGGATCCCTTTAAAAAAAAAAAAGGAAAAAGCGAAAGAACTTTAAAGGGAAAAAAAAAATTGACGGAATAATGATTCGATCCCCGAATTAAAAGGGTTTTCTTACGGGAAAAAATAAGTTAAAAATTTCTGTGCACGGGGAAAAAGGAAAATTTTGTAAGGGAAAAGAAAGCTTAAACTTGTCACAGACCAAGGAAGAACCCTTTACAGAAAAGGACGAATGTTAAAAAGAGAAAAAAGAACTATTATGAAAACCCATAACGAAAAAAAAGGAAGTTTAAATAATTTTTGAAGGGTTGGGAAAAAAAAGTAGAAAAACCTCCAAAACTAAATCAATTAAAATCCGAAAATTGGAGGGATTAATTACTTTTAAAGGGGAAACTTTCCAAAGTCCTTTTAAAAAAATTTTGGGAAAAAGAAAAAAATCCTGGAAAAGACGGGATGACGTAAATTTTTTTTTAAATTTCCTTCTGGAAACGTTGGGGAGTTTTTTTGTTGTCCTTTCTCAAAAAGAGGGATACAGTAAGGAGGAATGGGGGGTAACACAAAAAAAGGGAAATAAAAATTTTGGGGTTTCCCCCCGAAAGGAGAGAAACCGCGAGAAATACTTGAAAACGGGGAAAACCTATCTAAATTTTTTAAAATGAACCCCTAAAAAATTTTGCTTCACCCTGTTTTGCAAACAGAAAAAAAATTGTTTTCCCAAAAATCATAAACGAGGACCCAGAGGGGTTCTTTTCCAGTTTGGGAAAATATGGGAAAAATTTTTACGAAAAAAAATTTTATTTTTTTAAATTTCCCTTATTTAGAAGTGAACGGCTTGCGAAGGGTTTAAATTAATTTTTTGTCGATTTCGAAAAAGGGCTTTCGATTCATTTAAACCGGCATTTAGAATAAAATTCTGGGTGCTTTGGGTTTTGGGAAAAGAAACAAGGGAAGGATATCATTTTTTTTTCGATAAGAAAAAAAGTTTTACGTAAAAATAAACCCGGGAAAAAGGTCTTCAGGCTTTTTTTTTGGAAAGGGGTTGCCGTAAAGGGGGACCCTATATCCCCATATCTTTTTTTTTTTGTGTGTTGAAGTACTACCGACCAAAATAAAGGCAAGTTAAAAGATATCAAAGGCAAAAAAGTAAAAAAAACACAAAATTTTAAAGAAAAAAATCTTTTTGCAGGAGCCCCAAACTTTTACGTTGAAGGCGACAAGAAATCATAGGGAAAAGTTTTTTTGAAAACCCTTTTAAAATTTTGGGGCAAATATCTGGACTCAATTAAAACTATGAAAAAACTTTTAAAATGTTTGGCTAGGTCAGAGAAAAATTCCACGAAAAACATAAATTTTTCACATTATAAAATGGAAAAGGAAACCCCCCAAAATTCAAAAATTTTAGGGATGTGGTTTTAAAAAATAGTCTATTTGGATATGGGCGGAAATTTAAAATGAAAGATAAATTTTCGGAATTTCCCAAAAAATGTTTAAAAAAAGGGCAAAAAGGGTTATAACACCATTAGGAAAAGTTTCTGTGGGTCAAATCATTGTGCTATCAAAAATTTGGTTTTTAATTATGGATCCTTTTAACCCAATCCCCCCCTGATTTCCCCCGATTGCTTTAAAATTTCAGAATAAGTGTTTTTAAATTTTTATGGAACAACAAAAAAGATAAAATTAAAAAAAAGTACTCAAAACATTATACAAAAAGGGGGGGGATAGGGATACCCGATCGAAAATATTTTAAAACAGCTCCTTTTAAAAAAAGCCCGGATAAGGAAAGCGTAATGTACAACCCTAAGTGGAAGATAATAATTTCATTTATTATGTCCCCAAATAAGTAATTTTTACGCCTATTTGGGCCCCAAAAAATTTGGGTTTAAAGCAATATTTGTAACAAATTTTGGGAAAAGGGGTTTTTTTCTATCATATCAAAAGGGTTTTTCAAAAAGGTAAAAAATATCGAAAGTACAGGGTTTAGCCCCTGAACCCCATTTTTTTGTTAAAGGGGAAAATTTTAAAATGGGAGAAAAAACATTCATTTAAAAAAAAATGGATGCAGAAAAACATTTTTCTTGTTTAAAAAATTACTGATGATGATGGAATTTTTTCAGCCTTTCGAACCCGTCAAGAAAATGGGATTTCAAAGGGCAAAATTTTTTAATTAATAAGTTTTCTGCATTCGATCCAAAACTTTTGCAGGGGAAAAGAAGATTCAAATTTGACATAACATTTGTAAAGATAAAAAAATTTTTGCACTTCAAAAAATTTTTTAGCGTTACAAAGGGGACTCGTAAATTATTTTGATTTTTTAAGTGGAAAAATCAATTAAAGTTTTTTAAAAATTTTGTGCCTTTGGGTTAAAGTGGGAACAGCGTTTTTAATTTTAACCCTTTTTACTGGACAGAGGGACTGAAAAGGGTCAACAAAAAAATTTAAAAAAACAAAAAAAAAAATTTGGGTTTTAATTAAAATAGCCCCCAGAATTTTGGTAAAAGAATAGTTCTGAAAAGTATTCAAAATTTTCGATTTGCAAATGTAAAATTTTTTTTAATAGAGAGAAAGTTCCATTTTAAACCCTTACCAAAGGGAATGTGGGGTTTAAACCCTTTTTTTCTGGGGAAAACTTTTTAAAGACCCCGAAAGTTAATTTTTCCCCCTGTGAAAAATTATCCTTTTAAAGTGGAGAATTTTAAATTTTTTGGTACGGGTGAGAAAACAAAAAAACCCATTGATATGCTTGACCCAATAATTTTTAATGGGAAAATTTTTTCAATTTAAAAAATGTTTAAAAATTTAAAAAAGCAAACCTAATCTAAAAATGTTTTTGAAGGACTGACTATCGATATAAAATGGAAAAATAATGAAATTGATGAAGACCCAAAAAAAAGGATTTCCTACCAAAACAAAATGGTTTCCATACATTTTTAAACTGTAAGGGTTAATTAAATTTTGATATGTAAAAATATTATGTGTACCCCAAGTGTGGCGTGTATGTGTGGGGTGGGGGGGTGGGTGGGTGATAGGTTGGGTGGGGCCCCCCTGTGGGGTGTAGTGCATGCGGCTCTCGCACGCACGGGGAGAAAACGCACATTTCATATTTTAAATTTTTAAAGTTGTCCATTTACCTTGGAGCCTCCATGAAACAATGGGAAAAAAAGTTTTTTCCCGTAAAGTGTACTTTTCCTCCGAAAAGCCATGAGTCCCATGGAGTTGCAGTGGTTTATTCAAGCCCTTTTATAAACCCTTTTCCTATATCATGTTTGTGTACATCATCAATGCCATCCCTATTGGAAAATTTATTAAAAAAAAAAAAAAAAAAAAAAAAAAAAAAAAAGTTTATCTTTTAAAAAGATTTCTATGAAAATACATAAACAAGATTTTTTTTTTTTTTTTTTTTTTGGGGGGGGGGGGGGGGGGGGGACCCATGAGGAAAATAAGATTCTTCCTTCGCATATTTGTTGGGGAAAAAAAAACTGACTTAATAAAAGGGAATTGCACGCGAACCAAAAGGGTTTTACCTTTGTCCTAATCCGACACTGGGTGTGTCCCCAGATGCCGAGTCGCTCCGTGCCCATGAGCTGACCAAGAGAGAACTCGACGGGGTATCCGTTGGCCAGAGCCTCGACCTGGGCCCCGGGCCCGTCCTCGACCCTGGCCCCAGCCAGGGCCCTGGGCGATATAATCCTTTTAACAGAAAGGAAAAAGGAAGTGGAATAAAAGGAAATTTTTGCCATGGGGTTTTGGGGGGGGGGGTGGGGGGGGGGGGGGGGGACTTTCCTTGTTTTGCTAAAAAAAAAGGAAAAGAGATTTTTTTTCTGGGTTGAGACACAAGACAAGGGAAGAAAAAAAAATCATAAGGCAAAACTTTTGAGCTAGTCGAGACCCCGTATATTCGTTTTCTCTTTTCTTCTCTCTTCTCTCTCTCTCTCTCTTCTCTCTCTTTTCTCTCTTTTCTCTCTCTCTCTCTTTTCTCTTCTCTCTCTCTCTCTTTAAGACAGATAAGGATAGTGAAATTTAAGATAATAATTATAAGCGATTCTGAATGAATATTATCATTCATCGCGTGGAAGAGATCTGTAAAATACAATTCTCATTTTATTGAGTGGGGTCGAGTCAGTCTTAAGTTGTTTTTGTTTTTTGTTTTTTTAACCTTACGATTACTCCTGTGCTGAGGTGAGGACATAAGGAATGTTACGAATTTATTTGTTTTTTTTTAACTTTGGATTTTTATACACCAGAATGAAAAATGTACTATTTGTTAGAGGAACGGAGAGGTAAATGTTTTTTTTCTGTTACCTCCCCCCTTGGGCAAAAGACCTTTTGGTAAACAATAAAATATCAAAATGTCAAATCCTCTCTCTCTCTCTCTTCTCTCTCTCTCTCTCTCTCTCTCCCCTTCTTTTGAATAAATTTTTCTGGGGTTTTAAAATGCAGTTTGTGACAAAGTGTACCACTGTTTCTGACGTGTCCCCCCCTACTGCCATGTTCATTCTGTCAATAAAAAAGTCAAAGTATTGTATGTGTCTTTGCGTGGAGATTGATGTGTGATAGGGGATATTCCAAACTTCAGCCCCCCACCGCCTTTTTGTTGCCATTGATTTACAAGGTTGTGTTGTACAAGGTACCGGATAAAAGAGATGCGCCGCGCACGCGCGAAACACACACACACACAACACCACACACACAACCCCACACACCAACACACCAACCACACACACCAAAACACACACAAACACACGGGGAGCTCGCAATATTTAAGGGATCCCGCAGAAAATTTATCTTTAACTTTCAAAAAACCCTCATTATAAAAAAAAATTATAACACACACACACACACACACACCACAAAGCCACCCCGCACACACACAACCCCACACACACACACACACACACACACACATAACACCACACTGACC
This sequence comes from Conus canariensis, assembly GCA_033310375.1. NCBI lineage: Eukaryota > Metazoa > Mollusca > Gastropoda > Neogastropoda > Conidae > Conus > Conus canariensis. The sequence goes on from JAMYXO010007809.1 coordinate 7,488, forward strand.
CAATGAAACCCAAATTTTTTTTTCAATTAATCATGGTTACACCAACACCACACCACACACACCACACACACACACACACACACACACCACACACACACACACGCACACACACACCACACACACACACACACCCAAAATGACCGCCACGTAAAACTACATAAGAGGGACTCCACCCACACAAAATTCACAGATAGGATCATTAAGCAGACCACGTCAAAACAACGATGGCATTCTTTTTTTCCCTCTGTGATTGAATCACAATTCAAAAGTAACCCCTTTCCCCCCGCCGTCTACCCCCACGAAAAGATTCTTCTGCTTCACAACCAACACCACTTCAAAAAAAAAACCCTTTCAGATTTATCCCTGTTTTAATTCTAACACATACATTCACCTTTAAAGACTCAGTTCCCTGTATTGGGAAAATTCTCTCCAATTTTAAAATTGATTTTAGATGTCTTTTACGATTTTTTTTACTCGCTTTCAAAATTACGCGTGGGGCGCGAGCGCGAGCGTACAACACACACACACACACACAACACACACACACACACACACGCCGCACGCAACAAATACACACATACCCACACACACACACCACCCCACACACACACCCCACCACAACACCACACCACACCATAGCGGGCCACTACGCACAGAAGACGACAGACGACAGACAGACAAAACACACACACACACACACACACACACACAACACACACAACACAAAACCCGGGATCCGCACACGCGCGCGCGCCACACACACACCCCACACACCACACCACAACACACCAAACGCACACACACACACACACACACACACACACAACACACACCAAACACACCCACACGCACGCACGCACGCACCACGCACCACACAGAGGCTTCACACACACCACACAACACAACCCCAAAACCCCAACACACACCATACAGAGCGTCACACAATACACACACGCGCCGCGGGCTGCACTTGCTTTCACACATCACCAATCACTTCCGAGTCCTTGGTTCGAATCCCAAAGGTTTTGGCTCTGCTTCTGTCATGAAGACGACAAAAGGTTCCTGTGCACGGGGACGTTAAAAAGGGCCTAGCCCAACACGGAAAAGGCTTGAAAACGAAATTCTGGAGGGGAACTCTGGTGGAGGGGATAGGTCCCAACAGTCTGTGAAGAAAAAGAACGGAAAGGCAAGTAGCACAGTCCTTTGCCGCCCCTTGCAGGGACAACAGCCGATTGTCTTCAGAGAAAAGCGTTGACGTGAAAGTTGCGCTGGAACACCAGCTTTTCCCTGTTTTTGTCTGTCTGTCTCTCTCCTTTTCCCTTCTTTCTCCCCTTTTCTAAACTTTTTTTGATCTGGTAGGGATAGATATGTTAGACAGTTTCCCCCGTTGTGGCATTTTGGGCCAAACGATCACCATTTCATTCCTCCGATGCCAAAAATACGGGAACCCAAAAACCAAAAAAGTGATCTTTTGCTTTCAAAATGGGAAAAAGTTTTTAAAAAGTGTAGAAGTTCGGGGTGAGGAGGTTACGGGCCCGCTTTGGGCCCCGAAAATGACAGCGAATCAACAAAATCAAAGTTCTTGTTTTGGGTTTAGAGACTATCTTTAATGCTAGAACCATAATTTTAGATGAAAGATAAAAAGAAAAATTTAAAAAAGAAATGGATGAATGAATGGGAAAAATTAAGAAAGAAAGATTAAATTTAATGAATGAATGAATGAAGAATGAATAATGAATGAAAGAAGAACGAACGAACGAACGAAAAAATGGCTCTTTGCAAACAATAGGGTTTTCACCGTCTGGCGTCACTTGTCCTAAAAAAACAAAATAAAAAAACTCAAAGCACAAGAACCCAGCACCAAAAAGGAGGTAAGAACTGAAACAAAAGCACCGTGATTTGGACAACACGACACGTGTACATACACACAAAACCCAAAGATTTCCCGGGGGCCTCCCCCCTCCTTTTTTCACCCCCCCTCCCACGTCCCCTCCTCACCCCCTTGGAAATTACCCTTTCGTCACACTTTCACGCTCGCGCCCCCCCCCCCCCCCACACACCCGCACACCCCACCTACACGGGTTTGAGCATATAGGTTTTGTTTTGTGTTGTTTTTTTCAACGCATATGCACACGCCCAGAAAGAGAGGAGAGAGAGAGAGGAAGAGGAGAGAGAGGGGAGAGAGAGAGGGGGGGGGGGAGAGCGGGGGGGGGGGGGAGTAGTGGAGGGAGGGGGGAAAGAGGGAGGGAAGGGGGGGAGAAGCACTTCTAAACTTTCTTTCTCGTTTCTTCAAATTTCTCCCAGTTTATCAATTTTCAATGCTTTCTTTTTTTCTCCAGTTTATCGATAGGTTTTCTCCGTCTTTTATCACTTCAAAAGCATTGTCTCCCTGTCAAAATTTACGATTTTTTTTTAAATTTTCATCTTCCCCCGTTTGAAGGTTTTTTTTTGTTTTTTTTTTTTTTTAAAACCCTCTTTGGTCACTTTTTTTTTTAGTTCATCAGCCTTTTTTTTCCTTCCAACTTTAGTAGGGTTTTTTTTCTAACTTGTCAGTGCGTCAGTGTTTTTCCATTTTTCATCACTTAGACACTTTTGTTCCTTTTTAATAATTCAGGCGAAGCTTTTTTTTTTTTTGTTTTTCGGACTTCTATGATTTTTCGTTCTTTGCTAGACTTCAGAAGATTTTTTTTCGTTTTTTTCGTGACCATATTTTTTTTTTCTTTTTTAGACTTCAGGGCTTTTTGTTTTGTTTTCTGACTTCATATGATATTCGTTCTTTGTTATGACTTCAGGGGCTTTTTTTTCGTTTGTCATGACTTCATATGATTTTTGTTCTTTGCTTGACTTCAGAAAATTTTTCTCCTCGGAAATTTCTAAGAGTTTTTTTTTTTTTTTTTTTTTCTCAGCGGACATTCATTTTGTTTTGATTGTTTTCTTTTTCTTCGCTTCGTCATCCAGGAGTTTTTCTCCTTTCTATTGTTTACTATTGTTTTCCCGCGCCAGACTTTTTTTGTTCCTCTCTCAACTTTGTTTCAGAAAATTTTTTTTTTTTTTTTTCTATCACCACCCTTTCATGTTTTTCTCTTTTTTAAATCCTTTTTTAAAACCTTTTTCCTCACCTCCCCCCATAAACGTTTCCCCCTGTGCTATAGCTTCACAAGTTTCCCCCGTCCAAATTCATTCATGGATGTTCTCTGTTTTTTTTTACTTTTTGGGGTACCCCCCCCCCCCCCCCCCCCGCCTTAAATTTTTTTTTCCCAAAAAAATCACAAGTTTTTCTCCACTCACTTTATCACTTCAGAAGATTTTTTCCCCGATTTTACTCCCCCAACCGTTTCATCCCCAAAGTAAAATGTTTGGGCTTTATCTCCCAACGTCATTTTTAAAAACCCTTTTCCCCCAAATTTCATCACGCAGGAAGGGGTTATCTCTTTAATATCACATGATATACCGTCGATTTTATTTCCAAAAAATTTCCCCCAATGGGAACCGTTTTTGGAGTATATCCCCCCAATGTCCCCTTCAGAACCTTTTCTCCACGTTCACACACAGGAAGGTTACCTCTTCAAAAATCACTTCAGTATCACCCTAATTTTTTTTCTCTCCGCAAATTATCACCCTTTAGAAATTTTTTTTTTCCTTTTCAAGGTCTGAAACAGGTCTCGGGTATTTCCCCCTCCGAATGGCGTTCCCACCGAAGGCTCAGGGCGCAGGCGGGCTGCCCGGCGCCCCGAACTTTTGGGCCCCACCCCCTCCCTGCCGAGGGGGGAAGCCATGGCCCGCAAAGGGGCCCGCCCCCCGCAGCAGGTACCCGCAGCAGGCGTTTCCCCTTCTCCTGGGGCTGCCCCCGAGTCCTGCTGGGCCCGGGGCACGGGAAATCCCCCAAACCCTGGTGGAGTTTGGGATGAAGCAGAAGTAGGATCCCTCCAGAAAAAATTCCAGTCCTCCTCCCACATGGAGAACATTTGGGGGCCCAACCCCGGATGTTGCACGTCATTTTATTTAGGGGGGGGGGTGCCCACACCGGGGACGTTCACTTTGGGGAAATTTCCAAGGGCTTTTTCAGGGGGTCCTCCCCCCTCGTTCTTCTCGCCCTCTCCGTCTCTGCAGGAAAGGGGAAGGAGGAGGGTTTCTTTTGCGTCCTCCCCTCTGAGTCTTT
>JAMYXO010007810.1:0-11643 GCA_033310375.1 Conus canariensis
CAGCAAGGAATAAACAAAATGGAAAACAAAACCCTAAGTCTGCACGGTGAACAAGGAAAAAAAAGAATGAATTAATTATTTAAATTTAGTTAGATATTACTCTATTATTCTAAATTTATAATAAACTTCTCAAAAACGTTTCATGGGACATCAAACCTCCCTTCTTACATGCCGTTCTGATTTCTCTCCTTATCTTCCTATTTCCATCCTTCTTTGTTTTTTTTTTAGTACTATATTCTTTTATATATTTTAGTTTCTTAATATGTATGTATATACGCTTTTTTGTTTTCTTTCGGGTTTTTTAAAAAGACAATTACAAAGATAATCAGCAAAAAAGAGCTCTTTACTAATGTATCTCGTAAACCAAAAAAAGATAGAAAAACTTTTTCTTATTAACTAACAACTAATTACATAGCAACTACTACCTAACTAACTAAATACCTTATTTACTACTTAACTAACTAAAAATTAACTGTTCTTCACATTTTATTTCCAAGTTTTTTCTTTGCTCGCCAGGATTCGAACCCGCACTTTTGGATGGGGGGGCGTCTGAAGGCGTGCCTTTTCAACGGATGTCTTCCCCCACTGCAACAACACCACTCTACATTAGAAATTTATGTTTTAGAAGTTCACTTTTTTTCCTCCCAAACAGCAGCTATTTAAATATTCACTTGTTTCCTAAACAAGTCTTTCGTATGCCTTTAGGAATCTGCTGGCAACTTTAGAAAGTATGCTGAACTCAGCACTCAGAACATGGGACGCTATCCCCATTCCAAATGAAGGGAAAGGAAACCAATTGTTGTCGTCCTGACTTCAATACTATAACCGATTAATTCCCTTCACGTTACTACCACAGCTCCATGCTGGGTATCGCAGAAAGTGCCCCCCTCCACTAAACAGGGGTAACACTGTCAAAACAAAGAAAGGCCAAGCGTAGGCAAGGGAGCCTTTCATCTCCATCTGGGTTTTTTTTGCCCAAATCTGCCATTTGTTCTATGGGCTAAAGCTTAAGTGAAAAAAATGTTTAACTGGTAAACAGTACTGACAATGATCATCGTTTTTTCCTGCTTTTTGTTTCCCATCCTTTATGACACTCAAAACAATGAACGGCAAATCAGCATAAACTGTGTGGCGCCAAACACAGTGACTGATATGTGTCATGACGGAAAAAAGTGCGTAGCAGAAACAGATTTTGCATATGACTTTTATTTTAAAATATATAAAGGCTATGAACAGGAAAATCAAAAAACCAAACGGATTAAAAATCGAGGCTTTCCCCCAACACAAGAAAACTAATGTTAGAACATCAAGCACATTGGCAAAGGACAGCGCCTACTACTACAGCACCCCAAAAACTTGTCAACAAAACATTCACACACAAATAATGGCAACTACTGTGGAAAGAGGGAAGATCTTGGGTAATCTCCTCCGTGTTTGTGCCAAGTTCAACACTCATTTTTACCTGGAGCAAATGTAGTGAAAGGAAATCCTCCCTTAGGCCCCATCGGACTGTTGTTTGTAAATTGTGAAGGGGACTAAAACTATGTGTAATGACATCCGGGGTTTGGTTAAAAATAGCTTTAATACCACGATGTGGATCCATGTCACGAGAACGTTTGTAAAAACCAATTGTACAACGTTGTTTCCACATACTTTCGTAATCGCCCCCCTCCCCACCCCAATTTTCCCCCACCCCCACCCCTAACCCCCGTTCCCCCATCCCATTCCTCCAAGTCCGTTTTTTTTTGTAATGTCCTTAATAGCCTTTAACCACATTCAAGTAGGCATTCGTATTCTCCTCTCTCTCCTCCTCCCCTTCTCTTCTCTTCTCTCCATTTCTCTCTCTCCTCTCCTACTCTCCTGAAAAGTCACAAATAATATTATGCAAAGTAAAAAACCTACGTACCTTAAAAAAGTCTTAATAAATTAAAGAAGTAAAAAATTTATATATAAAAAAAACCGAAAAATAATACATTAGGTATAAAAATAAAATAAATAAATGAAAAAAAAAAGGGAAATAATTCTATACCATGAAGATTTTGGTGAATTATTAAAACTTCATTGAGGATAACATAGACGTTTTAAACCATTTTTAATACCTCTAGAGCAAAAAATAAAAAAAACGAAGAAAAGGAAAGAAAAAAAGAAACAAAAAAGAAGGAAAGGAAGGAAAGAAGGGATGGAGGGATGGAAGGAAGGAAGGAAGGAAGGGGGAAAGCAAAAGGGAAAAGAACCAACACAGCAAAAAAAGAATAAACAAAATGGAAAACAAAACCCTGAAGTCTGCACGGTGAACAAGTGAAAAAAGAATAATGAATTACTTAATGAGTTAGATAGTTAGGGTTATTATTCAAATTTTTTAACTCTTTCTCATAACGTCTTCATGGCACACAAACCTCCCCGCTTACTGTCGTTCTGATTTCTCTCCTTACTTCCTATTTTCCACTCTTCTTTGTTTGTTTTTTTAGTACTAATTCATTTATATATTTTTGTTTCTTATATATGTATGTATATACGCATTTTTTTTTCTTCATTTTTAAAAGACAATTACAAAGATAGAGTCAGACAGAAAATGCTCTTTACTAACTGTAGTCCAGAAGCCAAAAAGAAGATGAAATTTATTCTTATTAACTAACTAACTAATTACATACTAACTAACTACCTAACTAACTAAAACTTATTTACACTTAACTAACTAACTAATTAACTGTTCTTCACATTTTATTTCCACAGTTTTTTTTTTTGCTCGCCAGGATTCGAACCCGCACTTTTGGTTGGTGGGCGTCTGAAGGGCGTGCCTTTTCAGAGGGATTTTTTTTAAAACCCCTTTTCTGCAAACAGACACCTACTCACATTAGAAATTTATGCTTTATGAAGTTCATTTTTTGTTCCTCACTATAACCAGCAGCTAGTTTCAATATTCACTTGTTTCCTAAACAATTCTGTTCGTATGCCTTTTTAGGAATCTGCTGGCAACTTTAGAAAGTATGCTAAACTCAGCACTCAGAACATACGCTACCCCCATTCCACACTAAAGGGGCAAAGGAAACCACATTGTCGTCTCCTGAGTTTCAATACAAAACCGTTTATTCCCGTCACGTTACTAAAAACACCCATGCGGGATCGCAGAAAGTGTCCCCCCAGCTAAACAGGGATAACACTGTCAAACACAGAAGAAGCAAGCGAGGAAAAGGCAGCTTTCATCTCCATTGGTTTTTTTTTTTGCCAACTCTCCCCTTTTTTTTCTATGGGGGGCTAATCTTACAGTGAAAAAAATTTTTTATATTTTGATAAACATGTAGCACAATAAACATCTTTTGCGCTCTTCTGTTCCCAGTCTTTGTATGACACTAAAAAACAATGAAGGGGCAAATAAAGCATGAAACGTGTGGCGCCAATACAAGTGACGAAGTTTGTCATGACAAGAAAAATGCGTAGCAGAAACAGTTTTGCTATGACTGTTAGGTAAAATAACTGAAGGTTTATAACAGGAAAATCAAAAAAACCAAAACGTGTTTGAAAATCGGAGGCATTTACCCAACAAAAAAAAACTAATTTTAGAACATCAAGCACATGGGGGCACAGACACGCCTAGCTCACTACAGCACCCACAATCTTGTAAACAAAACTTTCACACACAAATAATGGCAACTACTGTGGAAAGAGGGGAAGACTTGGTCAAACCCTCCTTTTTTGGACCAATTCAACCATCACTTTTTACCTGGAGCAAGAGTAGTGAAAAGGGAAAACCTCACTAGGACCCATCGTGACTGTTTTGTTTGAAAAAATTTTTGAAGTGGACTATTACAAAAGGTGAATGACAGTCCGAGGATTGGTTACAAATAGCTTTTAAAAACCACGATGTGGGATCCAGTCACGATGAACGTTTGTAAAACCAATTGTACAACGTTTTTCCACATAAGTTTCGTATATCTGCCTCCCTCCTACCCCATTTCCCCACCCTCACCCCTACCCCCGTTCCCCCATCCCTTCCCCATAGTCCTTTTTTTTGTTGTGAATGGGCGTTAAAACCTAAACCACATTCAAGTAGGGCATTCGTATTCTCTCTCACTCTCTCTTTCCCCCTTTTTCCTCTCCTTCCTCCCTCTCTGAAAAAGTCACAAAATTTAATAGTAGCAAATTAATACCCACTACCTTTAAAAAATGTCTTAAAAAAATAAAGAAATAATAAATAATATATAAAAAAAAACGATAAAAAAGTATATAGGTAATACATAAATAAATAAATGAAAAAAAAAAGGAATTTAAATTTATATACCATGAAGATTTTTTTGAATTATTAAAATTCATTGAGGAAACATAGACGTTTTTACAGTTATACCTCAAGCAAATAATGAAAAAAACGGGAAGAAGAAGGGAAAGAAAGAAAGAAACAAAAAAGAAGGAAAGGAAGGGAAAGGGAAAGGGGTTTATGGATGGAAGGAAGGTGGAAGGAAGGAGGAAGCGAAGGAAAAGAACCAACACAGCAAGAGATATAAACAAAATGGAAAACAAAACCCTGAAGCTGACGGTGAACAATGAAAAAAAAATGAATTAATTACTTAATTGTTAGATAGTTAGCTCTATTATTCTAAATTTTTATAATCATTTTCTCAAAACGTCTCTGGCACATCAAACCCCCTGTTTACATGTCGTTCTGATTTCTCCCCTTTATTTTTCCTATTTCCATCTCTTCTTTTGTTGTTTTTTTTAGTACTAAAATTCATTTTTTTTATTTTAGTTTTTTAATATGTAGTATAACGCATTTTTTTTTTAGTTTATAAAAAAAACAATTACAAAGAAAAGTCAACAAAAAGATGCTCTTTACTAACTGAGTCTCGTAGAAGCCAAAAAGATTGATAAAACTTTTTCTGTTTAAACTAACAAACTAATTGCATAGCTAACTAACTACTTAATTTAATAAATACCTTACTTATTACTTAACTAACTAACTAATCAACTGTTCTTCACATTTTTTTTTCCACAGTTTTTTTTTTTTGCTCGGGCCAGGAATCGAACCCGACTTTTGGATGGGTGGGGGTCGAAGGCGTGCCTTTTCAGACGGATGTCTTACCCCACTGCTAACGACACCTACTCACATTAGAAATGTATGCTTTTAATGAATTTTACTTTTGTTCCTCCCTAAACAGCAGCTAGTTTAAATATTCACTTGCTTCCAAACAATCTGTTCGAAGCCTTTTAGGAATCTGCTGGCAACTTTAGAAAGTAAGCGAAACCAACACTGCAGAACATGACGCTATCCCCATTTCCCAAAAGAAGGCAAAGGAAAAAATATTGTCGTCGTTTCCCGACTTCAATACTATAACCGTTATTCCCTGTCACGTTACTAAAACAGCGTCCCTGCGGGTATCGCAGAAAGTGCCCCTCCAGCAAAACAGGGATAACCTGTCAAACACAGAAGAAGCCAAGCGAAAGCAAGGCGCCTTTCATCTCCATCTGTTTTTTTTTTGCCAACTCTGCCCATTTGTTCATGGTGCTAATGCTAACAGTGAAAAAATGTTTATTCTGATAAACATGTACTGACAATGATCACGTTTGCCTGCTTCTGTTTCCCAGTCTTTGTATGACACCAAAACAATGAAAGGGAAATCAGCATGAAACTGGTGGCGCCAATACACTGACTGATATGTGTCATGACGGAGAAAAAGTGCGTAGCAAAACAGATTTGCATATGACTGTTAGTGTAAAATATACGAAGGCTTGAACAGAAAAAACACAAAACCGAAACGTGATTGAAAACGAGGGGATTTCCCAACACAGGAAAACTAATGTTAAACATCAAGCACATGTGGCACGACAGCGCCTACTCACTACAGCACCCAAATCTTGTCAACAAAACATTCACACACAAATAATGGGGAACTACTGTGGAAAAAGGGGGAAAACTTGGTCAATCTCGCCGGGGGTTTTTGACCAATCAACACATCACTTTTACCTGGAGCAAAGATGTTTGTGAAAGGAAATCCCACTAGGACCCATCGTGACTGTTTGTTGTAAAGTTTGAATGGACTATTACAACAGTGAATGACAGTCCGAGGATTGGTTAAAATATTTTTAATACCACGATGTGGGGATCCATGTCACGATGAACGTTTTTAAAAGCCAATTGTACAACGTTTTTCCACTAAGTTCGTATACTGCCTCCCTCACCACCCCCTTTTTTCCCCCAGCCCTCACCCCTCCCCCCCGTTCCCCCCCCATCCCTTTTTTTCCTCCCATAGTCCGTTTTTTTTTTTAAAGGGTCCTTAATACCCCTAAACCACATTCAAGTATTGGCTTTCGTATTCTCCTCTTCTCCCTCTCCCCCTTTCTCCTCTCTCTCCTCTCCCTCTCTCTCTCTTTTCCTCCTCTCTAAAAATCAAAAATTAATTGTAGCAAATTAATACCTAGGGTACCTTAAAAAAATGTCTTAATAAATAAAGAAATAATAAATAAATATAAAAAAGAAAACGATAAATAATAAATGGGTATATAAATAAATAAATAAATGAAAAAAAAACAAGGAATAATTCATAACCATAAAAAGATTTTGGTGAATTATTAAAACTTCATTGAGGATAACATAGCGTTTTCACATTTAAAAACCTCTCGACAAAAAATGGAAAAAAAAAGGGAAAAAGAAGGAAAAAAGAAAAAACAAAAAAGAAGGAAAGGGAAAGGGAAAGGGAAGGTTGATGGATGGAAAAGGGAAGGAAAAAAAGGAAGGAGGGAAACAAGGAAAAGAACCAACACAGCAAGAAAAAAAACAAAATGGAAAAAAACTCCTGAAGTCTGCACGGGGAACAATGAAAAAAGAATGAATTAATTACTTAATTATTAATAGTTAGCTTAAAAAATTCTAAATTTATAATATCTTTTCAAACGTCTTTATGGCACATCAAACCCTCCCTTCTTAAGTCGTTCTGATTTCTCTCCTTTTTTCCCTTTTTCCCACTCTTCTTTGTTGTTTTTTTTTGTACTATTTTCATTTATTTTTTTTAGTTTTTATATAGTATGTATATACCTTTTTTTTTTTTCAGTTTTTTAAAAAGAAAATTTAAAAAGAAAAGAGCAGACAGAAAGATGCTCTTTACTAACGTATCTCGTAGAAGCCAAAAAGTTTGATAAAACTTATTCTGATTAACTAACTAACAAATTTGCATAGCAAAAACTAACTACTTAACTAACAAATACCTTACTTATTACTTAATTAACTAACAATCAACTTTCTTCACATTTTTTTTTCCACATTTTTTTCTTGCTCGGCCAATTCAAAACCCGCATTTTTGGATGGGTGGGCGTCTGAAGGCGTGCCTTTTTCAGACGGATGTCTTCCCCCACTGCTAACAACACCTACCTCAAAAAATTTTGTTTTATGAATTCACTTTTTTTCCCCCCTAAACAGCAGCTAGTTTAAAAATTCCCCTTGTTTCCTGAACAAATCTGTTCGTAGCCTTTTGGGAATATGCTGGCAATTTTAAAAGTAGCTGAAATCACACTGCAGAACATACGCTATCCCATTCCAAACTGAAGGGAAAGGAAACCACATTGTCGTCGTCCTGAGGTTTAAAACTATAACCGATTTTTCCCCCGTCACGTTAAATACCACAGCGTCCATGCGGGTATCGCAAAAGTGCCCCCCCCCAGCTAAACGGGATAACACTGTCAAACACAGAAAACCCAAACGTAGGCAACAGCCTTTCACTCCATCTGGTTTTTTTTTTTGGGCCCAAATCGCCCCAGTTTGTTCTATGGTGCTAATGCTAACATGAAAAAAATGTTTTTTTACTGATAAACATGTAGCGACAAGATCATCGTTTTCCTGCTTCGTTTCCCAGTCTTTGATACACTCAAACAAGAACGCAAATCAGCATGAAATGTGTGGGGACCAATACACAGTGACTGATAGGGTCATACGGAGAAAAAGTGCGTAGCAGAAAAAGATTTCTATGACTGTTAGGTAAAATAACTGAAGGCTATAACAGGAAAAAAACAAAACCGAAGTGATTGAAAATCGAGCATTTACCCAACACAGAGAAAACTAAGTTAAAACATCAAGCACATTGGCACAGACAGCGCCTAGCCACTACACACCCACAACTTGTCAACAAACATCAACAAACAAATAATTGGGAAAACTACTGGGGAAAGAGGGAAATCTTGGTCAATCTCGTCCTGTTTGTGACCAAGTTCAACACATCATTTTTAACCGGGAGCAAAGATGTGTGAAAGGGGAAAACCTCACTAGGACCCATCGTACTGTTTTTGTTGTAAAGTTGTGAAATGGACTATTACTACATGTGAATAAAGTCCGAATTGGTTTTAAAATAGCTTTAATACCACGATGTTGGGATCCCTGTCACGATGAACGTTTGTAAAAGCCAAAATTTTACAACGTTTTTCCACATAATTTTTTCGATATCTGGCCTCCCTCCTCACCCCATTTCCCCAGCCCTCACCCCCACCCCTTCCCCATCCCTTCCTCCAAGTCCGTTTTTTTTTTTAATGGGCCTTTAAAGCCTAAAACCACATTCAAGTATTGGCATTCGTATTCCCTTTTCTCTCCTCCTCCAAACCTCTCTCTCCTCTCCTCTCTCTATCCTTTTTCTCTCTCTTTCCCCTCTCTCGAAATCACAAATTGAATTTTGTAAGCAAAATTTAATACCTACGAACCTTTAAAAATGTCTTAATAAATAAAGAAATAATAAATAAATATATAAAAAAACAATAAATAAAAACATAGGTTATAAAATAAATAAATAAATAGAAAAAAAAAGGGAAATAAACTATACCATGAAGTTTTGGGAATTATTAAAACTTCATTGAGGATAACATAACGTTTTCACATTTATCCCTCTCGAGAAATAATAAAAAAAAAAGGGAAGAAGAAGGGAAAAAGAAAGAAAAAAAAAAAAGAAGGAAAGGAAAGGGAAGGAAGGGTTGATGGAGGGAAGGGAAGGAAGGAAGGAAAGGGAGGAAGCAAAGGGGAAAAGAACCAACACAGCAAGAGATATAAACAAAATGGAAAAAAAAAACCCTGAATCTGCACGGTGAACAAGTGAAAAAAGAATGAAAAAATTATTTAATTAGTTAATATTTTTAGCTCTTTTATTCAAAATTTTAAAAATCATCTCTCATAACGTCTTCAGGCACATAAAAACCTCCCTGCTTATAATCGTTCTGATTTCTCTCCTTCTTCCTATTTTCCCTCTTTTTTTTTTGTTTTTTTGTACTATATTCAAAATTTTTTATTTTTGTTTCTTATATATGTATGAAATACCATTTTTTTTTTTTATTTAAAAAGACAATTAAAAGATAGAGTCAGACAGAAAGACTCTTTACTAAAATGATCTCGTAGAAGCCAAAAAGATTGATAAAACTTATTTCTGATTTAACTAAAAACTAATTGCAAAAGCTAACTAACTACTTAACTAAAAAAAACCCTTTCTTATTACTTAACTAACAACTAACAACTGTTCTTCAATTTTTTTTTTCCACATTTTTTTCTTTCTCGGCCAGGATTCGAACCCGCACTTTTGGATGGTGGGCGTCTGAAGGCGTGCCTTTCAGAGGGATTCTTACCCCACGCTAACAACACCTACCTACATTAGAAATTTATGCTTTATGAAGTTCACTTTTGTTCCCCCTAAAACAGCTAGTTTTAAAAATTCATTTTGTTTCCTAAACCAAGTCTGTTCGTATGCCTGTTAGGAACTGCGCAATTTTAGAAAGTATCTGAACTCAGCACTGCAAAACATACGCATCCCCATTCCAAACTGAAGGCAAAGGAAACCACTTGTCGTCGCCCTGAGCTTAAATACATAACCGATTATTCCCTGTCATTTACTACCACAGCGTCCAGCTGGGTATCGCTAAAGTCCCCCTCCAGCTAAACAGGATAACACTGTCAAACACAGAAAAGCCAAGCAGGCAAGGCAAACCTTTTTTCTCCATCTGGTTTTTTTTTTGCCAAAATCTGCCCATTTTGTTCATGGTCTAATGCAAAAAGTGAAAAAAATGTTTATACTGATAAACAGTAGCTACAATGATCATCGTTTGCCTCTTCTGTTTTCCCCGTCTTTGTATGACACTCAAAAAAATGAACGGCAAATCACAGAAAACTGTGTGGCACCAATACACAGAGACGAGAGTGGGAAAGAGGAGAAAAAAAATGCGTAGCAAAACAATTTCATATGACTGTTATGAAAAATATACTGAAGGCTATGAAAAGGAAAATCACAAACCGAACGTGATTGAAAATCGAGGCATTTTCCCAACACAGAAAAAACTAATGTTTAGAACATTTAAGCACATGTGGGACAGACAGCGCCTAGCTCACACAGCCCCCCAATCTTTTCAACAAAAAACAACAACCAAATAAAGGCAACACTGTGGAAAGAGGAAGTCTTGGTCAATCTCCCCATGTTTGTGACCAATTCAAAACATCACTTTTTCCTGGAGCAAAGATGTAGTGAAAGGAAATCCTCACTAGGGGCCCATCGTGACTGTTTTTGTTGTAAAGTTTTGAAGTGGACTATTACATATGGAATGACAGTCCGAGGGTTGGTTACAAAAAGCTTTAATACCACGAGTGGGATCCATGTCACGAGAACGTTTGTAAAAGCCAAATTTTACAACGTTTTTTCCACAACGTTTCGTATACGCCTCCCCCTCACCCCATTTCCCCCAGCCCTCACCCCCACCCCCCGTTTTCCCCCACCCTTCTCCATACCGTTTTTTTTGTGAATGGGCCTTAATAGCCTAAACCACTTCCCCAAATATTGGCTTCGTATTCTCTCTCTTTTCTCTTCTTTTTCCTCCTCTCTCACTCCTCTCCCTCTCTCTCTCCCTTTTTCTCTCTCTCTGGAAAGTCACAAATTGAATGTTTAATGCAAATTAATACCTACATACCTAAGTAAATGCCTAAATAAATAAAGAAATAATAAATAAATATAAAAAAGAAAACGATAAAAAAAGTAAATAGGTATATAAAAAAATAAACGAGAAAAAAAAAGGAATAATTCATATACCATGAAGATTTTGGGGGAAAAAAATTTAAAACTTCATTGAGGATAACATAGGGCGTTTTCACAATTATACCTCTAAGCCAATAAAGAAAAAACGGAAGAAGAAAGAAAGAAGGAAACATGAAAGAAAGGAAGGAAGGGGGAAGGAAGGGAAAATGGTTTTGGGAAGGAAGGAAAAGAAGGAAGGAAGGAGGGAGGGAAGGAAAGGAACCAACAACAAGAGATATAAACAAAATGGGAAAAAAAAACCAAAGTCTGCAAGTGAACAAGGGAAAAAAAATTAATTAAATTGGTTAATTGTTAGATAGTAGCTCTATTTTTCTAACATTTATAATCACTTCTCATAACGTCTTCATGGCACATCAAACCTCCGTCTCTTACATTTCGGTCTGATTTCTCTCCTTATCTTTTCCCATTTCCATCTCTTCTTTTTTTTATTTTGTACCTATTCATTTATTTTTTTAGTTTTTTTATACATGTATGATATACAAGTTTTAAAAAAAATTTTTTAAAAAATTACAAAGTTAGAGCAGACAAAAGATCCCCTTTACTAACTGTATTTCGTAGAAGCCAAAAGATAATAAAACTTACTTATTAACTAACTAACTTAAAAATT
>JAMYXO010007811.1:0-11643 GCA_033310375.1 Conus canariensis
GGGACATGCAGAGCACACATTTACAGACGTTGATGAAGCAATGAATGAGTATTACTTAGTGACAGGAAAGAAGTTTCTAACATCGTCACCGCCAGAACTGTCCGACTTTTATGAACCATCTGAGGATCAGAAAATGGTAGAAATAGGCTTTATTATAGGCGCTATGGGAGCAATCTTTCTTCTTGCATATTCAATCTAAAAAACATTGTTAAAAATGTAATAAAAACAGTCCCTTCTTATGGACGATACAAAGTACAAAATATATTATTCACCTGGAGGGTATTGGAAAGGAAAGGCTGCTATTGATAAACTGAGTAAAGCTGCTAGGGTGTCTGAATCAGAAGCGAAAGACTGGCTTTCAAAACAAGCGATCTGGCAAATATATCTACCCGCCCCAAAAAGAATAATAAGGCCTCGATTTGTTAATTCAGTTCCTAATGACACCCACCAGATGGACTTGTTGTACCTTCCACATGACAAAGTTAGAAGAAAAAAGTTTAAGTATGCTCTTACGGTTGTTGACATGGCTTCAAGGTATAAAGATGCTGAGCCTTTAACGGATAAAAGCTCAACTGCTGTGGCTGTGGCTTTACAACAAATATACATGCGAGGTCCATTAAAGTATCCTAGGTTGATTCAGGTTGATGATGGAAAAGAGTTTAAAGGAGCTGTAAACCAACTGTTTTTAAGACATCGGGTTACAGTTAAGAGAGGGATTCCAGGCAACCATCGTTCCCAGGCCCTAGTAGAAAACTTTAATAAGAATCTAGCTGAGCGCCTGTTTACCTATCAATATCATAGAGACCTTATGGACAAAACACGCAACACAGAATGGGTCAGGAGATTGCCAGCAGTCTTACGCGCCATGAACAATGAAGAATTTAAAGCAACGGGCCTTAAACCGGTGAACGCGATCAAATTAAAAAAAATTAGCATTACTGAAGATGCGCAGGGTAATCAGAAACTCTTGCCGTTTGGACTAAAAGTAAGATACTTGTATGCACCTGGAGAAGCAGAGGGAGATGTTAGAATTAGAGCCACAGACCCTATATGGAGCGTAGATGTATATGAAGTTGAAAGAATTATGAAAACAACCCCTCCCGTATATTATTTAAGAGAGACTCTTTCTTCTAGCGGTGCTACTACGTCTAAAAAGCCTGCCCCTAAAAGATCGTTTGTTCGCGAAGAGTTGCAAGTTGTCCCACCAAACACAGTGCCTGTTAGTTAATCAGAGAGAAAGTTTAAATGTGCGTGTCACCGATCGGCGGTACTAAACCAGTATGTCCATGTGGTAAGAGTAGTGGTGGTTCAAGATAGAGAGCGTGCGAGCGTGCATGTATGTGTGCTTGTGTGTGTGTGTGTGTGTGTGTGTGTGTGTGTGTGTGTGTGTGTGTGTGTGTGTGTGTGTGTGTGCACGCGCGCGCGCGGGGTAAGACTGGGGTTTAGTTAGCTGGGGTTAGGCTAAGTTCCTCGGGGTTAGGTAGTAAGGTTAGGCTAGGTAGGGGGGCTGGGGAAATAGGACATACAATATTCTTTCATTCCAGTCTTCACTTATTGAAGGAATGGAATGGAA
Organism: Conus canariensis; assembly: GCA_033310375.1. Classification (NCBI taxonomy): domain Eukaryota; kingdom Metazoa; phylum Mollusca; class Gastropoda; order Neogastropoda; family Conidae; genus Conus; species Conus canariensis. The sequence continues at coordinate 1,574 of JAMYXO010007811.1, forward strand.
GCGGGAGGTTGGTTTCATTCCCGATTGTTACCCTTTTGTTACTTTGGTTCTATACCAGAGAAGGCGGGGCAGGATATCGGTTGTTGTTGTGTTGTCAAGTCTGTGAGTTGTTGTGGTAAATTGTCGTGTTGTTGCACGAGCAACAACTAGTCCGTTGGTCAGGTGTGTCAGCTCTGCGGAGGGATACACTGCTCTGACCAATCGTTGTTTTGTGTGGTGAGTTGAGTTCGCTTGATTCCGACCAGGGCGGAATGCGTTGGGGTAGCTTCACTTCGGTCCCTGGTGTTCGTCGGAGTGGACGTACTCCTTGTAGGTGCGGCGGCAGCGCCGGTAGTTTTTGAAGAGTGACTTCGAGTCATATAGTTAGTGCCAGGTCCTCGTCGGGTTGGGTGCCCTTGGCCTGTGCTGAGTCGGTGTCGTCCTTGGTAGCAGCCACTGTCAGCCAGTTGCAGAACTGGTGTGGTTGATCGTCTGTATGTCCAGGTTGGTGATCTGTTAGGTTCGTTGTGCTGTAGTTCGTTGTGTTGTCTTGTATTATGGCGAGTTGTACTGTAGTTGTCTCAGGTTGGGATTAGTTGTATGGTGTTCGTTGCGTATACTGGTTGTCTGGTATGATGTTGTCTTGGTTCCGTGATTGAAATTTGTTTGTCAGCCGGTTTGAGTTGTCACCTTTTTCCTGTATATTTTTGTAAGTAATGTACATAGTGGTTCCTGAGTTCGATTGTCATGTGACAGTTTGGCTAGACAATGTGGGTTCGATATAATAACCGTTGATGGACAGTGATGTAGATATTGTTTGTGGTTAGTTCATGGTAATGTCAGTGGGTTCAATAAGAGGGTAGTACGAGGTTGCATTTGGTTGAGGATCATAATATGAGTCAGGTGCAGATGTGTCTGCGTGAATCATAGAGGGGTTTGATGATTGTGCTCAATCTCAGTTGTAAATAGTAGGAGTTCGTTGAAATTGATTAACGATTCTGGAGTTGACCTGCACAGCATTGGAATCGGTTAACTGTGTAGTAGGGCTAAGGCCAATTTGTGGTCGAGTGGTTTATACTGGAGTACGGTCGTGACTATTCAACTTATATTGGTGTCTTGTCACTTTCGTTACGAGTTAGGGTTCTCGATGCGGGTGTCGTGCGCGTGCAGACTGTATCGGTGGCGTACGCATTTGGTACAGGACAGTGAGTCCATATGGTTAGAAGTTTTGTAAGAAAGTGACAGTCGTCACACGTGCAGGGATGTATGTATTTGTGACAGAACGGGGTTGGAGAAAGATATCTTAGGTTGTGGGGAGGCAACCCAGTTATGAATTTTAGTAGTCGGAAAGAAGGGAAAGGTAAAGTTTAAGGCGAGTAGCTTAGCAGTCGATAGGATAAAAACGGATGATGTGCAGCAGGTAATATTGTATGAAGTGTGGTTGTGTTGGCATAACAAGGATTAACCACTGGGCTATCTGACAAGAGATGACATGAGAGTGAGGTGCTGGATGGAAATTGTGGCAAACAAATCATGATGTTTTGGATATATGATTATAATTGACAGTGCAAAGAGGGGTAAGAATGTGAAGGATTGTGGCTGCGAGCCGATTCTCTTGTGTGAACATGCTGGAACTGTAAACCGATGAAATTGATAAGTTTTTCCTCTGAGAGATATGTATTACTACTGGTTATTGTGTGGAGACATTTCCTTGTGAAATTGCCCATTTCCTAGATTATTTAGTATGTCCTAAGGGGACCCGTGAAGTCCGCATTGGGATCGCTTAGTTTTCTTTTCTTTTCCGAGATTTGGGTGTGATTCATAATTTCATATGTAATAGCGTGGATTGGCTCAGAGAGAATATTGTTTTACTGCTGTTGTAAGGGTTGGCAGGAAATGGGTCTGATAACCCCAAAGTGAGTAATGGGTTGGGGGATGTGTTCGAAATTCAAGGGGTCACTCTCATGCCCGAGTGGGAAGTAGGCAAGGGAGATGGAGAGTTAAAGCTTTACCAAGTAGCCTGTGTGCCTTGATGACTCGGGTAGTAGCAACATTACAGTAGGGGCCTACAGTTGTGTCAGCAGGTATCCTGTTCCGTCCTGAGGCTGGGGCCAGATCACCGCAGTTCTACTGTACTGCCGCGTGCCGGCAGGTGAGCGGCGCTTTCCAGTGCCTGTTGTTTCCCCGGGAGAGGGAGACCACCCAGGCCGTCTGCCTTCTGTGGGGCAGCTCTCCTCCAGCTACCGGTGCTCTTCCGGGAGTTCTCCGGCACTGGTTCCTCTTCCCTGTTCAGGCGTCCTGTGAGAGAGCGCTGCACCAGGCCTTTTTTTCACCCTCAGTGTCCGACGGGGCCTTCAGAGGAGGAGGCGTCCTACGAGCCCCGGACCCGTCGAGAGGGCGTCTGGTGTGTGTGCGTTGGGTGTCGTGCCCATCGGGGGAGGAGTCAGACTGCGGGAGGCCACGGTCAGCGCCGGGGTGCAGAGTCTTCGGGGAGGGTGTCGGCCCGCGGAGGAGCCACGGACAGCGCCGGGGTGCAGAGTCTTCCGGGGAGGTGTCAGCCTGTGAGGGGCCACGTACAGCGCCGAGGACTGGAGCTTTCCGGGCCGGGATGGGTTGTCCCATGTTTGTGATAGAAGGGGTGTAGCGTTAGGTAGTAGGGTTAGGGGTGTTAGCTACTGCCTCCTTTTAGGACGTAGTGGCCGGCACAGTGTAGGGTACTTGTCGTTGCCTCCCTTAGGGACGCAGCGACCAGTTTGGTAGTGGTCCCGGGTTAAAAGAGAAGGGTGAGTCCTGGGAGAGGTGTGGGTGGTAGCGGTCGTTAAGAGATTAGAGTCCCTTTGGTAAATCCTTGTCCCTAGTAGTTAGTCACCACGTGTGCGGGCTATCGCTGTGTCCCCAGGTCACAGTGATATACCGCAACTGGTGTTTTAGGTTAGGTTAGGGTCTTCCAGGTCTTTATAGTAGAGTAGGGTGAGTCAGCGGGAATTGGGATACTTGTGTGCAGTTGTGGATGTGCGTGAGTGGTGGCGCCATGGAGTGTGTGTGAAATAAAGAAGCGTGCGTGATTGTAAAACTGTGTTAGTGTGCTGTGTTGTCTGACCTAGTGTGTGATAGGCGTGGGTAGGGGTGGTAGGGTCGTCCGGCTTAGCGACCGTGACACTTTGGTGGAGATGCGGGGTACATAAGCGGTTCTGGGTAGGTGATAGGTAGCTAGGAGGGAGGTAGGGGGGTGTTGTGTCCGGTGTGTATGTTGTGTGAAATGTAAGTGGGTGGTTGGTGGGAGCGTACCAGTACCCTGGGAGGTGGTACGTAGTGTCCCTGTTCACTTCAGGCAGGTTTCCATTGGCATTGGGCAGGGCACTTGTGTTGGTGTGATTGGGTTGGCGCTACCGAGTGAGTGAGGTATGAATGGTCAATAAACATTGAGTGGTTGTTGGAAGTGTGAGTGATTACACCGTACAGTGTAGGTGAGGTGCCGGAGGGTACCAGGTGTCCTTTGTGTCCCTTACATGTGGTATAACCCCAGTGAGTAGGTAGAGTGGTACCCAGCCCGTGACTGTGCACGCTGTGTGCTCGGATATCCTGTGGGATTAAGGGCAGAGTAAGCCCAGGTGACTGTGTGTGGGAAGCACGAGGGTGCGCAGTGTTGTGGCATAGGGTATGCTGTGAGTGCACCTGGACTTGAGGGGTGCAAGTGCACTGTGATCGTGTGGGTGAGGCCTACCAGAGACAGTGAGGCCTGTGACTGTGGGTAACTGGTGCGCATGCACAGTGGACGGTGGACACACGGTGTCACGTGGTTCAGTTAGTGACCAGACTGTGCATTGGTGGTATTGTATGGGTTGGAGCCTATGTGGGTATAGGTAGGAGGTACACAAGTGTGGGTGGAGTTATGCTTGTTGCGTGACTCATTGAGAGCATTGTATACTTGTGCTGAGTTGCTTTAGTTTGTTGCTTAGGGGGGCAAGCGCGTGGTTAGGAACATCTACTTGCGTTCATACTGGATATTGTCCGTTGCTAGCTCTGTGGTGGTAGGGGTACCCTATGTCTAAACACACCCGAGCCCATCCGCAGTACGACCCCGATAGTGTCATGGATCCACAGGCCCCTACGGCGGATACCAAACCTAAGGTTAGTGACCAGGTTGTGGGGGTGGATCAAGAACAGGGGACGGGGGCTTATGCAAAGTTTGCCAAGTTGGGAGCGGCGATGGGTTTAGCTGGGGGAGACCTCGCCAAGTTCGTCACAGACTCAGTCCGTAATGAGGATGAGAAGACGGCGAGAGAAGTAGAATTGGAGCTCCGGATGGAGGAGAAAGTGAGGCAGAAGATGAAGGATGAGAGGGAGCTAGAGATGCAGCAGAGGAAGATAGAAGAGGAGAAAGCTGCTAGACAGAGGGAACTAGAGGTGAAGCAGAAGAAGATCGAAGAGGAGAGGGAAAGGTTAAAGCGGAAGGATGAAGATGAGAAAGCAGCCAGACAGATGGAACTGGAACTGCAGAGGAAGAAGACGGAGGAAGAAAGGGCAATAAGGGAAATAGAAGCTCAAGCACGGCAAGCCGAGTTAGATCTCAAGAGACGAAGGGATGAAGCCGAGTTAGAGGCAAGAGAGCGAGAGCTAATCATACAAGAGAGACAGGCCTTAGATGAAGCAGCGCATAGGAAACGCTTGATTGAGGTGGAGGAAACGAAGCATGTCCACCTTGAGCCGTTAGGGAGAACGACGACGTGGACGCTTTCATCGCCCAATTTGAGCGTGTAGCCCAGATGTGCAAGTGGAGCGAGACCTCATGGCCCACACGTCTGATGTCTCTGCTGAGAGGAAAGGCTAGAGAAGCGGTGATGCGGTTAAGTGCGGATGAGTTAGGCGACTATGATCAGATAAAGAGCGCCCTGTTAAGCCACTTCAGGCTAGATGCTGAGGCCTACCGAGAAAAGTTCAGGAGCATCAAGAAGGACGCTGCTGAGACTTTCGGCCAGATGCTGGGAAGGATGAAGCGGTGGTTTTCCCTCTGGTGTGCAGCAGCGGGCAAGGATGAGAGTGTGGCAGAGGACGTAAAGGATCTGCTGTTCCAAGAACAGTTTTATCAGCTATTGTCTCCAGAGTTCACAATTGAGGTGCGGAAGACATGCCCGAAAACTGTGGAACAGCTTGCAACAGAAGCTACTGTTTTGGCAGAGGCCAAAAGACTGGGGAGGAAGGCGAGACAAGACCGAACAGTTAACCAGCCCAACCTGGGTAATACACGTGAAACAGCAGGGAGCCAGCCCGCAGGGAGGTCCCAACAAAGTGACAGAGCACTACAGCAGCTGAACAGGAGATCAGAAGGGCCTAGATCGACCATAGTTTGTTTCAACTGCAAGAAGCCAGGCCACATCGCTAGGAAATGCCCTGAGCCCCATTCTGTTGGCGCTGTTCATTGCTGTGACCAGCCCCAAGCTCGTGTAGTCCCTACGTTGTGTCGCCCATGCGCTGAGCAGCGGTACGAGCCTGCGTGCATTGTAGAAGTTAACGGGTCTCCGGCCAATGGATTACGGGACACTGGTGCCGGACACACCGTAGTGGCCAAGTGGTTAGTACCGGCAGATGCGTACACAGGAGAGACAGTCCCAGTAGTGTTGGCTGAATCCAGATGCAGGTCTGTGTTACCTGTGGCGGTAGTAGAGTTGAAGTCACCATTCATCGCAGGGAAGTTGGAGGTTTTGGTCATGAATAGCCCTGTGCAGGAAGTCCTGATCGGAAACTTCGCAAAGAGAGTAGGAGATCCCGGTTGGACACGTGTGCCTGTATACGCAGACCCGGCGTTAGTAGGGGCAGTGCAGACACGCGCGCAGCGAGCCAGGGAGCAGCAAGAACCCGTACCACTGCCCGTCGAGGAATGCATTCTGAACACCTCTACCCAGCAGGTAATTCAGATGCAGGACCAGGATGAAACCTTGAGGAAGGCTCGGAGTGCATGTGAAGCGGGGACGCGCTTCCACACCAAGTTTGGAAGAGTCGAGTACGCTCGGAAATCTGGTGTACTGGTTAGGCGGTTTGAGGGTCCCAAGGACGTAGCGAGTCAGATCTGCGTCCCAGCTGAACTACGGACCACGGTGATGAAGCTAGGCCACGACGTACCCATGTCTGGTCACTTAGGTACCACCCGAACCAAGGAGCGAGTTGGTCGCCATTTCTATTGGCCAGGCATGCATGCTGACATTCGTCGGTACTGCCAGTCATGCTTCCAGTGTCAGCGTACTGTGGACAAGGGAAGAGTCTCAAGAGTTCCCCTTGTAAGGATGCCACTGATGCGCAGGCCCATGCAGATACTGAGAGATCGGTGGTTGCAACCCGAAAGGCAAGAGCTCCGCACAGCAGCAGAGTACGTCGTTAACTTAAGGAACAAGGTAACTGAGACGTATGAGTTGGCAAAGAAGAACTTGGCAACCGCAGCTTGCAGGTACAAGCGACATTTTGACTGGAGGAAAAAACCCAGGAAGATAGCTGTAGGGTCTAGAGTACTAGTGGGAGGATTACAAGGTGGGCACTGCAGCTGCAGCCATTCCAGATTACGGTGTAGGCAGTGTCTGGAAAGGACAATGTGGCGGCAGACTTCTTGAGTCGTTTGCCGGAGAGAGAGAGAGAGAGAGAGAGAGAGAGAGAGAGAGAGAGAGAGAGAGAGAGAGAGAAACCTGAGGGTTCCATTAACCTGTGTCGTGAGAGGTTGACATTGTCGAAGCTGTGCATGTGTTATTATCTTTGGAAGAGAATGACGTAGCAAAGTGTTACTGAGGGTGTGGTATTTGTAGTACGGGTTGCATAGCAGTTGTGCGCAATCAGAGCAGCCTCAGTTATAAAATTCATAAGTGGTGCGTAGTGTAACGGCTGCCCATAAGTGCCTGCGTTAAGGTCGTGCGAGGCAGAGTTAGTCCAGGTTGATTAATGTAACCTGTGGTTGTTGATGTATTTAAAAGGTGATGTTGTTGGGATGGAAGTTTTGGTGTGCATCAAAAGTAACAGTAGGACAGAATGAGTGATGGGGAATTGGATTGTTATAGGTAGAGTGTGGCTAAAACGCCGATCGAGTGAGAAGTTGTTGGTTTTAACCTGTAGTTAAAACTTAGGCAGGGGGGTATGTCACCGATCGGCGGTACTAAACCAGTATGTCCATGTGGTAAGAGTAGTGGTGGTTCAAGATAGAGAGCGTGCGAGCGTGCATGTATGTGTGCTTGTGTGTGTGTGTGTGTGTGTGTGTGTGTTGTGTGTGTGTGTGTGTGTGTGTGTGTGCACGCGCGCGCGCGGGGTAAGACTGGGGTTTAGTTAGCTGGGGTTAGGCTAAGTTCCTCGGGGTTAGGTAGTAAGGTTAGGCTAGGTAGGGGGCTGGGGAAATAGGACATACAATATTCTTTCATTCCAGTCTTCACTTATTGAAGGAATGGAATGGAAGCGGGAGGTTGGTTTCATTCCCGATTGTTACCCTTTTGTTACTTTGGTTCTATACCAGAGAAGGCGGGGCAGGATATCGGTTGTTGTTGTGTTGTCAAGTCTGTGAGTTGTTGTGGTAAATTGTCGTGTTGTTGCACGAGCAACAACTAGTCCGTTGGTCAGGTGTGTCAGCTCTGCGGAGGGATACACTGCTCTGACCAATCGTTGTTTTGTGTGGTGAGTTGAGTTCGCTTGATTCCGACCAGGGCGGAATGCGTTGGGGTAGCTTCACTTCGGTCCCTGGTGTTCGTCGGAGTGGACGTACTCCTTGTAGGTGCGGCGGCAGCGCCGGTAGTTTTTGAAGAGTGACTTCGAGTCATATAGTTAGTGCCAGGTCCTCGTCGGGGTTGGGTGCCCTTGGCCTGTGCTGAGTCGGTGTCGTCCTTGGTAGCAGCCACTGTCAGCCAGTTGCAGAACTGGTGTGGTTGATCGTCTGTATGTCCAGGTTGGTGATCTGTTAGGTTCGTTGTGCTGTAGTTCGTTGTGTTGTCTTGTATTATGGCGAGTTGTACTGTAGTTGTCTCAGGTTGGGATTAGTTGTATGGTGTTCGTTGCGTATACTGGTTGTCTGGTATGATGTTGTCTTGGTTCCGTGATTGAAATTTGTTTGTCAGCCGGTTTGAGTTGTCACCTTTTTCCTGTATATTTTTGTAAGTAATGTACATAGTGGTTCCTGAGTTCGATTGTCATGTGACAGTTTGGCTAGACAATGTGGGTTCGATATAATAACCGTTGATGGACAGTGATGTAGATATTGTTTGTGGTTAGTTCATGGTAATGTCAGTGGGTTCAATAAGAGGGTAGTACGAGGTTGCATTTGGTTGAGGATCATAATATGAGTCAGGTGCAGATGTGTCTGCGTGAATCATAGAGGGGTTTGATGATTGTGCTCAATCTCAGTTGTAAATAGTAGGAGTTCGTTGAAATTGATTAACGATTCTGGAGTTGACCTGCACAGCATTGGAATCGGTTAACTGTGTAGTAGGGCTAAGGCCAATTTGTGGTCGAGTGGTTTATACTGGAGTACGGTCGTGACTATTCAACTTATATTGGTGTCTTGTCACTTTCGTTACGAGTTAGGGTTCTCGATGCGGGTGTCGTGCGCGTGCAGACTGTATCGGTGGCGTACGCATTTGGTACAGGACAGTGAGTCCATATGGTTAGAAGTTTTGTAAGAAAGTGACAGTCGTCACACGTGCAGGGATGTATGTATTTGTGACAGAACGGGGTTGGAGAAAGATATCTTAGGTTGTGGGGAGGCAACCCAGTTATGAATTTTAGTAGTCGGAAAGAAGGGAAAGGTAAAGTTTAAGGCGAGTAGCTTAGCAGTCGATAGGATAAAAACGGATGATGTGCAGCAGGTAATATTGTATGAAGTGTGGTTGTGTTGGCATAACAAGGATTAACCACTGGGCTATCTGACAAGAGATGACATGAGAGTGAGGTGCTGGATGGAAATTGTGGCAAACAAATCATGATGTTTTGGATATATGATTATAATTGACAGTGCAAAGAGGGGTAAGAATGTGAAGGATTGTGGCTGCGAGCCGATTCTCTTGTGTGAACATGCTGGAACTGTAAACCGATGAAATTGATAAGTTTTTCCTCTGAGAGATATGTATTACTACTGGTTATTGTGTGGAGACATTTCCTTGTGAAATTGCCCATTTCCTAGATTATTTAGTATGTCCTAAGGGGACCCGTGAAGTCCGCATTGGGATCGCTTAGTTTTCTTTTCTTTTCCGAGATTTGGGTGTGATTCATAATTTCATATGTAATAGCGTGGATTGGCTCAGAGAGAATATTGTTTTACTGCTGTTGTAAGGGTTGGCAGGAAATGGGTCTGATAACCCCAAAGTGAGTAATGGGTTGGGGGATGTGTTCGAAATTCAAGGGGTCACTCTCATGCCCGAGTGGGAAGTAGGCAAGGGAGATGGAGAGTTAAAGCTTTACCAAGTAGCCTGTGTGCCTTGATGACTCGGGTAGTAGCAACATTACAGTAGGGGCCTACAGTTGTGTCAGCAGGTATCCTGTTCCGTCCTGAGGCTGGGGCCAGATCACCGCAGTTCTACTGTACTGCCGCGTGCCGGCAGGTGAGCGGCGCTTTCCAGTGCCTGTTGTTTCCCCGGGAGAGGGAGACCACCCAGGCCGTCTGCCTTCTGTGGGGCAGCTCTCCTCCAGCTACCGGTGCTCTTCCGGGAGTTCTCCGGCACTGGTTCCTCTTCCCTGTTCAGGCGTCCTGTGAGAGAGCGCTGCACCAGGCCTTTTTTTCACCCTCAGTGTCCGACGGGGCCTTCAGAGGAGGAGGCGTCCTACGAGCCCCGGACCCGTCGAGAGGGCGTCTGGTGTGTGTGCGTTGGGTGTCGTGCCCATCGGGGGAGGAGTCAGACTGCGGGAGGCCACGGTCAGCGCCGGGGTGCAGAGTCTTCGGGGAGGGTGTCGGCCCGCGGAGGAGCCACGGACAGCGCCGGGGTGCAGAGTCTTCCGGGGAGGTGTCAGCCTGTGAGGGGCCACGTACAGCGCCGAGGACTGGAGCTTTCCGGGCCGGGATGGGTTGTCCCATGTTTGTGATAGAAGGGGTGTAGCGTTAGGTAGTAGGGTTAGGGGTGTTAGCTACTGCCTCC
>JAMYXO010007812.1:0-11643 GCA_033310375.1 Conus canariensis
GGGTCTCTGAAGAAGCGCTCTTGTGTCTTCTTCTTTTTGCTCTTCCTCTTCCTCGCAGATTCCGCTTTGCTGAGGGCACTGTGTTTTTCTTTCAGGTCTTTCCACAGTTTTTCCAAGCCTTGTTTTTCAGCTGGCAGTGCGGTCTTCATTTGCATCTTGAGGTTTTTCTTTTGGACCCTGATCTTGTCCATCTTTTCTTGGCGTCTGGATTTCTTTGGAGGTGTTTTCTCTTTGGGTAGTTTTGCTCCATAGGCGTCTCTACATGTGGCATACACAACGTCCCCATATGTGGCTAGTTTGTGTTCCAGGGTGCTTTTCCCTATCAGTGCATCGAGTCTTTGGACGATTTTTGCATCCAGTTTCTCCCAATCTTCAGTTTCGTTTGCTCGTGGCAGGTTGAGTTTCAGGCGCCTGGCATCGAGGGCCTGTGCAAATTCCTCATCCGAACCAACAGCGTGGATGTCCTTGGCACTGTGGTTTAAATCCTGGCCTTGGTCTTCCGACGTCTTATCTGCTGATGCAGTGCGCTGCTGCTCATTCAGATGAGTCTTCACACATCCCATCTTTGTTCTGTGGATCTTCATGCCACGGGTGGTAGCGAAACGCTTTCCACAGACACATGGATATTCCATTTGGTCCATGTTCATAGTCCGTTTGGGATTTGCAGTCATGATTGGTTGAGCACCGATGGATTCATCATTCTCTCCCCCTTTCGGTGAATCCTGGGAGCATCTTTTCCTTTTATTTTTAGTAGCCACATGTTTAAGGCAAAGTGGGGAGCCAGCCCACAGAGCCCTTGGTTCTGGTCTTTCCCAGTGTCCTCCGGTCTTTCCCGGACGTCCTCCGGCCTATTCCCGGAAGTCAATGGTTTACCCATGCATCAGTAGAAAGAAACTCGTGGAGAGCGTGGCAGCAGAGAGTCCTCAGAAGAGAAGCCCCCTTCAAGCAAGTGTTTCGGCCCTTATCTCCTGACACTCTAGGGGGGTTGGGCCACACCCGGTTCATGACTCCGGATGTCCCTCTGCTGCCCCTTTTTTTTCCCATCTTGGGACGAGCCATGGCTGGGATTCGAACCCATGACCCTCTGGACATGCTCATTTTCCACTTAATGACTCGCGCTTTAACCACTGAGCCACAGGGACACCTGATATTTGTAGGGAAATTAAGCCTTATGAAGTTCACTTTTGTTCCTCCTTGACCAGATCCAGCTTGAACACCTCTCTGCCGCTTCTGCCATTGCTTTCAGGGCTCTGGTTTTTTCCTTCCCTGCAACTGAGAGCTGTTTCATGAGGCTGTATGCAGACGTTCCTACAAACCCCCTAGCTCCAATTTCTGCAGTGAGGACTTTGACCTGATAGCCTTCTCTCCTCAGGCTGTTTGCCAGATCAGCATACTTTTCAGTCTTGTAGATTTGAGCTGCCTCCATTCTGTTCTCATATGGCACCGTGAGCTCGATCATGATCAGCTGCTTGGTTGACTTAGAGTGGACTACTATGTCTGGTCTCATGCCACTCTTGCTGATGATCTCTGGGTGACTCTTCCATTCTGGGAGGTCTGCAGTGCACTCCCAGTCATCTGCCCCGTCCAGCAGACTCTGCCTGCATGTTTCGAGTGGCACTGTTGTTCTTGGCCATGATTTGCTGCCTCCTGCCGTGAAGAATGTTGCGGGTGCTTTTGGAGTCCTGATTTTCCCTTTTGTGGTGTTGGTACTAGCCCAGACTACTTGTACAATTTCTTTGAGCACTTGGTTGTGCCTCCATGTGTACCTTCCTTGAGCCAGGGCTACTTTACATGAGCTTAGGACATGCTCCACTGTTTGTTTTTCATGGCAGAGGGGGCATGCAGGATCGTCTGTTTTCCCCCACTTCACCAGGTTTGCATTTGAGGGCAGAAGGTCATATGCAGATCTGAGAATGAAGCTGATCCTGAGAGGGGCCATGTGCCAAATGTCATTCCAAGTGAGACTTCTTTGGAGTGCATTCTCCCACGTTGTCCATTGCCCTTGCTGGCTCTGCTGGACTGCTTTTTGGAGTCTTTTTTGGTCTTCTTCTTTTCTCATCTCCTGAATCATCATGTCTCTTTTGGCTTTTCCTTTGGCCTTTGACCACCATTCAGTTTTGGTCACCCCCAGTCCTTGTCTGTTGGTCTGTGTGTGTCCTGTTATTTCTCTGATCTTGAGACTTTCTTTTGCAGAATCCATCGCCTCTTGAACTTTCCATTTTCTGCCTGTCTTCAGCTGGGGCTTAATTGCTTCTACCACCTTGTCTCCTGAGTCCTCCAGCATGCTTTGAAGTCTGATCTTCCCTGCTTTGTATTCCTCCAGGATGGATTTCAGGGGTAGTTTCAGCTTTGCTTGGCGACAGTACAGCGCTATGTCAGTCAGACAGGGTGGGACACCAAGCCATTTCCTTGTGAACTTGTTGATTTTGGCTTCCATTGCCTCCACTATGCTGGTGCAGATGTCGTATATCATCAGAGGCCATAGCAGCTTTGGTATCAGCATGAACTGCAGACACCAGACCTTGTATTTGCCAGGGAGCCCACACTGGTCAATGGTCTCCAAGCCTTCCTCCGCCATCTGCTTGGTTTCTTTTGCTCTTTGTGTGTCTTTCAGCGTATCATCATACCATCTTCCAAGGCTCTTGACTGGTTCTTCTGTGACTGTTGGAATGGCCTGGTTGGCAACACTGAAGACCACAGATCCGGCCACTTTTCCTTTCCTCAGTGAGAGACTCCGTGATTTCTTTGGCTTGAACTTCATTCTGGATGAGGCAACTATGTCGTCCAGCCTCTCCAGCACATGACGTGTCTCGTCTTCTCTGGATGAAATCACTGTAGTGTCATCCATGAAGGCCTTGAGAGGAGGCATCTTGTATCCATCGCCAAGGTCTGTTTGTCTCGCGTTGTTTGTTGCTGCTTTCAAGATGAGTTCCATTGCCAGCACGAACAGTATTGGGGAAATTATAAACAGAATACTTTATGAAAATACTACGCCAGCAGAAAGAATAAGGACTCTGTTCAGAGAGCAGGGGATTACAATAGTTAGTATATTAACAGCCGTTGGGTTTGCTATCTCTACACTGGTTTATGCATTAACCGGCAGTGCACCGGCAGGGGCGGTAGCGCCTCCAACGCCTCAGCCCGGTAAAAGTTGGATTAGAAAACAATTGCACCATCTGGCAAACCTATTAAAGAAGTTAGCTGTCAAAGCGCTTGATGCTCTGCCTGGCATAATAGGCAGTGTTGTTAGTTGGGTTTTGTCTACTATAGGCAAAGTGGCTGGTTATATGGCGGACCATCTGTGGACGTTAGGAGTGCTGGCTGCCGGTTTAATTTTTAGTGAAATAAAGTATGGCTAATCCAGTAAAAGTTAAAAACACAACAAGGGCTGTCTTTTCGCTAGTGTGTCTGTCGGGGTGAGGTACATCAACAGGTGGTGTTGGACCGCTTTCTGGCTGTGGGCTGCTTATAACTGGTGGGGGGTCGCTTTCAGGGCTAGATACTTTTTTTTTAAATGGCTGGTGCGGGCCTTGTGTTTAAACCTTGATTGTGTCCTAAGTTTTGGTCGTCTCCGGCTATGAGAATTTCATTATTATAATTCTGTATCATGCCAATCTGCAGTCTAAGGTCAGAAGGCAGCATGTATAATCCATGGCCCACAACAAAGTCAACCTGACCTAGCATGTAAAAGAACGTTTTGGTACCTTTGTATGCTGGAAGGCAAATCAACAGCAGAGTTAATAGCATCTTCTAAATTGGCTAGAAATTGTTTTCTGGCGTCAAAGCCTGTAGATTGATCCACTATGCTAGACTTGGTCTGTGCTTGCGCTCCTAATAGACACCAAACGTACGTGCGTATGGAGTCATTAAGTCTTTGCACTCCTGGCATTGTTAGGCCTTCACTTTTATCTAAGATAAATGTTGCCCAAGCATTGGGGTGTTTTTGTTCTATTGATCCCAATCTAACTTGGGAGTTTGGCTTAAAAGAGGTGTGGCCGGGCCAGTAGTCAAAATTATATTCTCTATGCGTGCCCCACAAATACAATGTGCCTAACCCGTGATTGCGGTCTAACTTTTGTCTAAAGTTATTTGAGGGGTTAATGTTAAATTCGTTGCAGATTCTTTCATATGCATTATTGTCCATTGAGCTGAGAAATGGATTAAACGCGTTGTCATTGGGGAGGCGTACTTGTAGTTCAGTTAGTATGCGTCTATACTGGTAATAAACATGAAAGTTATATACTGACCTTACTAAGAGATTGGGGTGGTTTAAATGGTTTGTATATGAAACACCGCAGCCAGTGGTTGAGCAGTAAACTGCAAAATTTAACTGATTTTGGTAAAAAACCATGGGGTGAGTTGACCATGCTGATGGCACTCTATCACTCTTTATTGGGGGATTTAAATATCTAGTTAGTGGGTTTACAAGTCTAACTTGGAAGCCATATGATTCATCCACTGCGATGGTTAGGTTACTAAAGTCCAAAGATTTGGGCTCATAAACCCCTCCTACATCGTAAGTGGCACTTTCATTATATTTAAAAGGCTCCATTTTAAATAGATTTTTAAAAAAAGGATTTAAAAGGATGTACATTTATATAACCAAGCAAAACCAGCGCGTGTTTTTAAAGTATCCAATTAACAATAGGCGCGGTAATAGTAGGGTTGCTCTTAGAAAAAATTGGTTTTAAAGTTAAGTGGTTTAATATATCTGAAGAAGCTCAGAATAACTGGATTAATATTAGTAATGAAGGGGGCAATCAAATAACTCATGAAAAAATACCAGAAGGCTATTACAGCTTTTGTTCTTTAAAAGAAGTATTTAACGAATTAGGCATATTGCTAAAAATTAACGAAGCAAACCTCAGAATTACTATGCATTTTCCACTAGAAGAAAGAAGAGAGTACACTTTTCCTAAAGGTCTTGCTAGAATCTTGGGCTTCCACAGTACTAGCAGATCTTATAAATTTAGTACAAGAGAAAACATCTATCAATTTGAAGGTAATGAACCATGTGATTTTCTCGTTAACCCGATGTTGTATGTCCATTTACGAGAGTTAAAAAAAATACTAATTTATTTGATGGCAATCCATCTACAGTTCTAGGAGTACTACCATCAATTAAGGCGGGGTTTTGCGATTATCAGTTAAGCACATTTGGTGAAGACAGCCGGTTTAAAGAATTAGTTGAAGGGCCTATAAATTCAGTGTGTGTAAAAATAACTAACCAAGACGGGAAACCAGTTGTTTGTTCTGATTTGTTGGTAGTGCTTGAGATAGAAGATTAATCAGAGAGAATGTAAATATGCGGGTTCTAAATCACCCTATCTTATTTTGCACGTAAGCCCCCCCATTTTAAAGTAACAATTACGTCAATTTTGGAGGTTTTGCGCGTTAATTTTTTTTTACAAAAAAAGGTGTTAATTTTGGCAAAAAGTAGCATGAGATGGACGAGATTTGTTTGTGAAAAGGGGGGTTTTCGTGCAAAATAAGATGGGTGGGTTAGAACCCGTATATTTACATTCTCTAGGGGTCTTGCCTTTATTCAAGGCTGGACTTAGGAAAGGTAGAGGAGTCACAGCCCACATTGTCCACTCATCCTCAAACGTGAAAAAAACTCTAGCCAAGCGTCATTCGACCCTTGCAACGTTCTTTGATGTTCATAGAGCCTACGTTTCAGTATGGGATTCTAAATTGTGGTACAAAGCACATGAAGTAGGAATACGAGGTCGTTTTTTCCAATTTCTAAAAGCTTTCTTATCGGACAGAACTATCCAAGTCAATGTACATGGAGCATTATCAACTTCTAAGACTATTAACATGGGTGTTCCAAGGAAGTGTAATCGCTCCAACACTTTTCTCACTAATGCTTTACGATATTGAACAGGTTTATACAAAAGGTGCCACATTAGCTTTGTATGCAGATGATGTTGCTCTGTGGAGAAATGTAAACTGCAGTTTTTCCAAACAACAAACCAAAAGAAAGAAAATCATTGAACAGTATCAGGAAATAGTTGACATCAAATGGGTTCGGTTTATCTGCTCACAAAACGGTTTTTGTTGTCTTTACAAAGAAAACAATTGCGTTTGAAGGCAGAGAAGCTATTTCTATAAGGGTTGATAATAATTTAATATACCCAAGCAAACAAGTTTCTCGGTGTAATCTTCCACTATAAGCTTTTTTGGAGTAAACATATCAATTAGCTTGTAGAAAGGGCTAGGAAAAAATTGTTTATTACGTGTTTTTTTTTCTGCTATACCTCTGATTAACTGGGGATCTAATCTTGTCTATGTCGCCTCAGGGCTAGTTCGTTCAATTCTGTCGTACGGCCAAGAAGTTTTTTTTACAACTGGAAAGACAGATTTACACAAGCTAACCAGTATTGACTCGTTAGTCTTTAAAATTGCATTAGGACTTCCCCAATGGGCTTCAATTGATTTGACGTACAAGGAGGCTGGTGTGTTACCCTTAAATAAACACAGGCTAAGTTGCGCCTGTAATTTTACAGTGAGAGCTAGAACCATCCCAAATTCAGTAATCACTGAACTGGATGGAAGTACGTATATTTCAAGAGAGATCTGTAACAAATCAGTATACATGTCCCTAGGTGATTATGTTTCCCCATTGTTTCAGAACTGTGACCTGTCTCTTGATGGTATTGCCGAGGTTCCATGTTGTTCATACCCTTCGTGGTTGTCAGAGCAGGCTGAATCATCAACACTTACGGAGATCTTAATAAAAAAAGATAATCCTCTGTTACTATCATCCTATGCCAAAGACTTGGTAGATAGGAAATACGATTCCTATCTACACATTTTCACGGATGGTTCTGTTTTAGATTCTTCCGATGTTGGGGCTTCCTTTGTAATACCAGCGCTTAGCATTAGAAAGAAGTTCCATATTACGAAAGGATGTTCTATATTTACAGCAGAGTTATTTGCCAGTTTGAAAGCACGAGATTTTATACTTGACATGCCTGTTATACATTGACAAATACTTACACTATCGGACTCAAAATCAGCGCTTACGGCTCTACATTGTCAATCAAAATCAGGTCGTTCAGATTTGGTGTGCGAGATCTTATTTCTCATTCATCAGTTAATAACCCGGGGTATCGACGTAACTTTGTTATGGGTTCCAGGGCACTCCAGTTTACGTGGCAATGACGCAGCTGACTTTTATGCAAAGGAAGCTGCAAGAAATAAATCTGATGTTTTGAATTGTGATTGTCACTGTATAAGACAGTAGACAGAGATATATGTATGAATATATCTCCCTTTATAACCACCCCTCCCCCTTTTACCTCAGAGTACGAACGCCACACAAACACACTGACAAAGGAAAATATGGTGCACAAACAGAAGGCTTTATTTGCATTCACACACGCAGTCTCACCAACGGAATGGCAGACGAAAACACCAAGATCTTGACATCCAACATACACAGGCAGTTTTCCCCCACACGAAAAAAAAACAAAGCAAAAAGGAATCAACTATACTAATAACACCAATGCGCGACCATCACCACATGACCCCTTATGCATACCTGTGCACGCATGTGCTGCGCTTTCATATGTAATGACCCTTCCCTAAGGAGGCACACACACACACACACCTCAGCCCACTGAAGGCCAATACCAGAAGGGACAAGGGTGAAGAATTACATCACCTGGTAACCCCATGCTGAAATATCAAACAAGGTTGATATTCCATAGAACCCGAGATGCCCATACGATGCTTTTCCCAAGCTGTATTCCTTATACTATTTTTTATATATACCAGTGTCAGACTATCCGTACACCCAAACTCAACCCCCAAAATATCATTCAAAACACTTAAATTGTTCAAGTGACCCGAACCCTATGTTGCACTTTCAGTATCTCACTCAAGGTCCCTGGCGGGCACTTGACACACGCTAGAAAAACAAACTCAAAAAAAAAAAAAAAAAAAAAAAAAAAAAAACCGGCAAAACAGTAAGTGTTTTCCAATATAACCACGTACACGCCTGTCTCTGATTCACGACGCCCTCGCGTCAATGTACCACCAAAAAAAAACAAAAAAACACAAGGCCTGCACTGAAGCACTTGAGACGAAGCAGCTGGAACAAAGTCGTGATGCATCGAAGAGTCCGGTCCCCTACCTACTAGGCAGCGACTACACTCAAAAGTCACACGCAGATAATATATCGCAGTGAGCCCTCGAGGTGCTTGCCCACCCCGAAGAAAGGATAGAACTGTAGCTAGAACTGCAACACTCGGACTGCAGAAGAAAAGAGTCGGCGTCCAGTCCAGAACGCACCCTGCCGGATCCAGGTGCGTCCCCACTCCAGGCAGAGGAATGGACAGGGATGACAGAGGTGGAGGTAACACGACCCCCCAACCCGAGAGGCCGACCCTCACGGATTTGCTGTGCAGGAGAAGCAAGAAAACTCGCCGGAACCTGTGAAAAAGGAAATGTTTTACTATCACAGAAGAATAGAGTTAGTTGTTGCTTCACTTAAGTAAACGTCTGAGTGTTTTCATGTGTTGTTTTGTTTTAGCATTTCATGTTGACTCACTAAATATAGTCCTGAGATGTGCAGGTCACAACCCAACGTGCTACAACTGATTGGAATTTTAAGCCATGACTTACACAACCAGCCACCTTGACATCAAAATTCTCTCACCAGAAATTTTCTATCACACATTTAAACCAACTCCACTGACTTTCCATCTCCATCAATGGCCACGAACATAATTGTAACAATTCCTTCATAACAGTGATTATACCATCAGAGTTATATTCCTACGACTTCAGATCCCATCGAAGTCTCCAAGATACAATGATTCAGTAAGATCATAAATCATATTTATTCCAACAACAACAGACCGTTAGTGACTACCAGTATCAGTCACAGTTCAGGGCCTTTTACCTAATAACATGCTTCATAGATTCATCGAACACATCTCAAGCAAAACCAAAATAATAGAATTGAACCCGGGTACCCTAATTTCCTAGCAGGCACAAACATAATCCTGCAAATGCTAACAGAAATTATCAAGTGCTAGGACAATAACCAATTACGTAAGCTCGACAAGGATTTCTGAGCGCTGCTATACATTGTCCTAAACATTGCCTACTGACACCACAATGCTGAAGAAAACTTTTTGAATACTGGCGCACCCCGTCGACTAAAAGAATCTGAGTATCTGAAACATCTTTACTATCATCTGCTATTTCTCTCTTTTTTCCAATTTTGATAACCTGTACTAAGTAATCAAACTGATACTACTATTGTATTTAACATTATCATTAATTCAACTGTAAATGTTTAATAATAATTAAAAAAAAAACTCTTATTAATGCAATAATCCCTAATTTACCTTTCCGCCCATCCAACCCGGTTGGTTCCACGCTCAAACACCAAAAGTGAACCTCTTCAAGACGAGTCTATCCGAGGTGCCACCACCCGTCACCTATCCATCGATAAACCTCACACACGCCCAGACACAGCGCATGCAGTCTGCCCTCTGTACCTGCCACGCACCGCGCGACAGTCTCCTCTTTTAATATTAAAAGTTCTGGTCCTCCGACACCAACCTACACGCCCAGAAAATAACCCATCTTTACCACACTTGAAAACAATATTTCTGTACACCAGCGACCACTACCAAGTACAACATATTATGTCTTAGCACATCAATGCCACTGCAACAAATCCATCTATCTGCATCAATGTAGATCCGAAACGTACGTTATTTTATTCCTACACGTACGGCTTTCCTTGACTTTAAGTTCAAGTTATATGCTTTTTTTTAAATTCAGACTTCCACGCATTTAAATTTCCTCATTATCTTCTCTCACAGAATTTCCCCCTTAGTTGAACTCACACAACAACAAACTTTGCGAATAAAAACAAACAAAAAAAATCCTCCAGTTCTGGGGACTGAAATACAAAAGTTGATGAAACCATGATATCTGCAAACAACTATACAGCCCTCCAGAATTTCCGCTACTTTACACAGCATCTCTCGTCTTCCCTCTCAAAAGAGCTATTAGTCTAGAGGACCATGAAGTTCTTTTCCAGCGGCACAGCGTGGCAACTTGCTCGAAATGAGCTAAATACATGTCCACGTCATCAGTATCTGTTAAAGGATCAATTACTACATGGCTTGTTGCCTCCTCTTCAGCCCTCTCTCTTGCTTCCTTTAACTCTTGCTCTTTCAGTCTCAACTTCTCCTGTTTCAAAGACACGATCTCACTCGCCTGATGTTGCTTGAGATCCAACTCTAATTTCTGTAACGCTATGCCATCCTGGTCGACTTTTCTCCTGGCATCTGCGTCCTCTTGCCTGGTAGCCATCTCTTGGATCTCTCTCGACTACTGGAAAGCAATCTCATCTTCCTTCTTTTTCTTCTCTGCCAACAGGATAGCCAACCTGGCAGCAGCTTCCTCTCTCCTGGCAGCAGCTTCCTCTTCCTCTCTCCTATGCCTGGCCACAGCTTCCTCTCTCCGGAGTTTGGCAGGGGTGCCTGCTGTCGCCGTTCCTCTTCCTCCTGGTCATTGACTGGATTATGAAGACCACTACAACAGCAGGAACAACAGTATACAGTGGACACTCTGGACGCAGCTTGACGACCTCGACTTCGCTGTCGACCTGGCGCTCCTGTCACACAGCCAGACGCAGGACAAGACTACTCACCTGGAGACCACATCAGCTGGGACAGGGCTCATGATCAACAGGAAGAAGACCGAGCTGATGAAAATCAGCACCATTACCCACCCGGTGTGTGCTTTCATCTGGATGGTTGGAGACTCACGACGGTGAAGTTTATGCCACTGACCCAGACCCCGGGCAGGCGGAAAGCCAGTCTTACGGAACGGAGTCCACATGGGCAATGGAACGCTAAGGGATGTGGCTGCACACCAAAATATTGATGTGCCAAAGTCACGCTTAAGGAGTCGAGTATTCATAGTCTGTCGCATTTGAATTGTTCTGAGAATGTTTCTTGTGTCTGAATGTTGATTTCTCCTCATTTTCTTTCGTACAGCCAGCAAGGCACAAACTAGGTGGCTCCAAGCAGACAGATTAAAATCAAAGGAATGGGACTTTTTGGGCTCTTTAAGCTGGTGCAAAGATAGGGTCAAGGGTGAGCCAAGGCATGAAACTAAAGGGAAGGACATGTATTTGGAGAGTGTTTGTGATTTCGTCAGTGAATCCCCCCCAAAAAAAAAAAGAAAAAAGAAAAACGAACAAAAAACCCAAGGGAAATAATTGGTGGGGAGTTGTTCTTTTGATCAATTATCAGCTCAACATTACATGCTGGCTCAAATTTACGGCGGGCCTCAAAACGCTTACATGCATTATAAAGTATTTACTGCAAAATCCTAATTGTGGCGTGTGGCCTGTCAGAAGTATTGATCTCAGCCCACCCCCACCCCCGACGCCCGACCTCCACCCTGCTTTCTTCTCCCCCTCCTTTCCTCTTCCCCGTCTGTATCTGTGACCACAATATCTTCTTTTTTTCCCCCGGTCGCTGCCCAGGTCAAATAGAGAATGCCTACAACAGCACTGCCACCCCTGCCAGAAAAGGGCCTAGCACTCCTGCTAATCCGCAGTTATTTCACCAGATCTTTCTTCTTCTTCTTCTTCTTCTTCTTCTT
>JAMYXO010000779.1:0-7500 GCA_033310375.1 Conus canariensis
GTTAATTTTGGGTTTCAGATCTGAGCAGGGGATATATATGTTGGACAGTTTCTCTCTTGTGGCATTCTTGGCTAAACGATCAACCATTTCGTTCCCTCCAATGCCAACATGACCAGGAATCCAAGCCAAAATAATGTTGTAACCATCCGCTTTCAACTTGGTCAAAAGTTCAAAAAAGTGTAAAAGTTCTGGGTGCTGAAGGTGGCGGCCAGCTATGGCCTCCAACGCTGACAGTGAATCTGACAGAACCAGAAAGTCCCTCTTCTTAGATTGTGAGATTATCTTCAATGCCAGAACCAGAGCAGTAAGTTCAGCGGAATAGACAGAAGCATCTGGAGGTATATGTTCTAACAGTATCTGAGAAGGAGCCCCAGGGCAGTAGGCTACACAGGCCACTCCATCCTCAGACTTGGAACCGTCAGTGAAAATTTTCTGATAAGATGGAAATTTTGAACAGAGGTCAGAATACAATGCCTTGTATGCCAGAGAGCTGGTAGACTCTTTACGAAAAGCTGCAAGATCAAACAAATCTCTGGTGTGAAAAAGGTCCACGGAGGCTCATCTGGAAACTTGGAAAAATCGGACACAACTCCTAAGTCTAGACCTGCATTCCGCACGTGAGGCTGCATACGAATACCAAACGGCGGAATACAGTTAGGGTTGTTTTCAAATTTACTTTGGAACGGAGGGTCAAAAACACAGTCATAGGCAGGGTTTTCTAGTTCCGAGAACATTCTGATATAATAATTCAGAGACAGTTTCAGCCTGCGGTTGGACAGTGAGGGTTCACCTGCCTCTGCGTACAGGCTGTACACAGGGGTGGTGCGGAATGCTCCGAGACAGAGACGAAGCCCTTGATGGTGGATAGGGTCCAAGAGTTTTAGATAAGACGGTCTTGCAGAGCCGTACACAGCACAACCATAGTCCAGTTTGGAACGGACCAAGGCTCTGTAGAGGTGCAGCAAAGTTTTCTTATCAGCGCCCCAGTCAGTGTGTGCTACAACCCGCAGAATATTCAAAGCTTTCTGGCAAGAAGTTTTGAGGTTTTTAATGTGGCTGAGAAAGTTGAGTTTCTTGTCAAAAATAACTCCTAAGAATTTGGCCTCTTTGACAGCTGGAATGGGAGATTTCCCTATTTGAATTACAGGATCTGGAAAAAACTGACGGAAATTATGGAAGTGAATGCACTGTGTCTTTGTAAGAGAAAAAGTGAAGCCGTTTTCATCCGCCCACTGATGAATTTTACCCACACAAAGCTGGAGCCTGCGCTGGACACTCGGGTACAGGCTTCCAGTTGCGTAAACAGCAAAATCATCCACAAACAATGAGCAGTCTGAACCCTGTTGAACAGATTTAACAATGTTGTTGATCTTGATGCTAAAGAGGGCAGGAGACAGTATGCTTCATTGCGGAACACCCAACTCCTGCTCATGAACATCAGAGAGAGTGGTGCCAACCCGGACCTGAAACTGTCGTTCTGCCCAAAAATTTTGAATGAAAAGTGGAAGATGACCCCGAAAACCAAGATCATGTTATCCATTGCTTCTTCTGCGACCGTTTGTCTGAAGAGATACTGGTGTAGTCTCGCTATATTTTTTTGATAATATTTTTATTTTTCTCCGTGTGTGCTTTTCAGTGGGGACGCAGTTTGGCCTGGCCATTTACCGACGGTTCAACCCCGGCTTCCCCGCCTACAAAGTGGGCATTGCCGCACACGCCGATGGTCTTGTGGCAGGTCGGTGTTTTTCATCATCATCGTCATCGTCATTATCGTTATCGTCATCGTTATCATTATCATTGTTGTCATCATTGTCGTCGTCGTCGTCGTCGTCCTCCTCCTCCTCCTCCTCATCTCGTCATCGTCGTCGTCATCATCATCATCATTGTTGTCGTCGTCGTCGTCGTCGTCGTCCTTCTCCTCCTCCTCCTGCTCCTCCTTCTCACCATCATCATCATCATCATCATCATCATCGTCATCGCCATCGTCGTCGTCGTCGTCTGATCATCATTATAAACATCATCTTGTAGTGTGGCAGGTCTTTATAGATAATCGTTCTTCACTATTATCATTATCAATATCATCACCGTTTTCATGATGTCCTTCTTGTGACAAGAGCTTGCAAATCATCATCATCAGCAGCAGCAGCAGCAGCAGCAGCACACCACCACCACCACCACCACCACCATCATCATCATCATCACCATCACCATCATCATCATCATCATTTTATTTCATTTCTTTTAATTTCATTTCGTTTACATTTTATTTTGTTTCGTTTTATTTCATTTCATTTTATCTTATTTTATTCAATGTTTTTAAGGTCAGGCACCAAAAATAGTAACAACACCTGATTGGTGTTCACTCCGAGTGCCGTTCATGTCGGTGTTGCAGGCGTGCTGCTGGGAACCACCTTCCTCAAGGACAGCGTCAAGTATCCATGGCAACAGACCGGCGGCTGGATGAACTTCTTCACCTTCATCATCTTCTTCGCAGCCTGCGCCATCTTCAACATCGCCTTCTGGGATTATCCTGATCCGGAGTGAAAGGACTGTGATCAACCAACAGCGGTGACAATGAAGAAGACCAGATCTACAACAATTAGGAAAACTATGGAGATATTTTTCGTCAATTTTAGATGAGGCAGGGAACGCAGTAAAGGGTAAATAACAAATAAGTGGGGTAGCTCTTGCTCCCATATTGAAATAAATACACGCCCATAACTCCAAATGAATGCTGCTTACGACAGCGAATCGCCTGGCAGATATGACGACACAGAGCACACAGAACACACAAGGAAACATCCCCTGACACAGCACAGAGCTCTGTGTTGTCATATCTGCTAGGCGACTCGGCGTCGTAAGCAGCATTCGTTTGCAGTTACGGGCGTGTATTTATTTCATCATGGGAGCAAGAGTTGTCTCACTTGTTTGTTATCTGTGGATTTTTTTTCTCATTATGTTAATTAAGTGAAAGTGGTGAATATCAGACATATCACTACAAATGTTGACATTCTATGGTAATTGCGGGATGTTGCGACAGACACACATTAATAATGCAATAATTCACGTGATGAAAGATTACTTGAAGAATGGAAGAAAAAAAACATCTGTTTTGTATTGAAATATTAAAATAAAGGCCACAAATGAAAAACGACACAACAGAGGATATTTTGGGGTAGATAGGTCGGTGCGTGGGTGTGTTCAAAGCTCAGGTGGCTATATGAAAATTGTAGGGAAAGAAATCAGTTGTGATATTCAGGATGGTAGAGGAGTAATGGCGAAGCATGGCAAAGTTAGACATACAACTACACTGACATTTACAAGCATAGACGGAAATCAAAAAGGCCTAAAGCTGTTTGAACACATCATATTGGTAGATTCGGTCGGCATCTTTTTTCCCAGATAGATAGCCTACCTGTTAAGCTTCACATTTGGTTCGGTTCATTTTTTTTTTTTTTTCCAAAATTCGGTCGAGATCTAGGGGGGCTACTTTGAGAATGAAAGCACGTTGAAAGACTTAACTGTATACATACCAAAGTGAACTTCAACGATTCATTATCGTTCGAAGAGAAGCTGTGACTATTAACACGGCAGACTTGCTTGTCGCTCTGCTTTACACATACACAACCTCACCGCAACCAACCCTGCAACTAGCAAAACTAAAAACAGTCTGCTGCTGTATGGGGAAAATCCCTTCTTTCCTGTTTTCAAACATTATTCTGTCAGTAACATGGCATACTGGTCAGTCATGATGGCATGAACAGATTCATCGATGAAGTAAATCCCTTGACCGTCCTTGACCTATACTGGGTGAGCCTGACGCCAAAGTAATGACGTTGTAGGAAAGAATGTACTGCAAAGAGATTGCAGTTCTCTTTCGTAGAATGTACTGCAAAGAGACTGCAGTTCTCTTTCGTAGAATGTACTGCAAAGAGACTGCAGTTCTCTTTCGTTATGGGCATAATCTGGGAATGAACGAGGAAGTCACAGCTTTTTGGTTTTCAAGCTTGGGAAGGCAATACATTGGCAGCAACCTGATTTTGTATTTTTATTTTTTTGTCAGCGTTACTGTTCAGGATGGCTTGCTTCACCTGTGATAGCTGCCAAAGCCCACGCTGTGACGTAACGTAATTTGTGTAGTGACGGAAATTCTTTGAAAGATACAGAAACAGTCGGACATTCCTTGCTTTTTCCTCCAATCCGGTTGCTCATGGCAGTGTTGTGACCTTGACCTGATTAGTATGTTGGTTTCAAAGGGAGGTGACCGCAGGCGGAAGCCGAAACAAACTTAAAACAAAAATTACATGTTTGTGGTGTAATTTGTTTCTTTCTTTCGCTCGCCAGCACAGTAATTTTTTTTCTTTTAAGCTAATTGTTGTGTTTTAAAAGATCAGTGTTATTACCATCATCATCATCACTACTACTTCAACTCGCTTTGTCTCCTTCCTGACGGCCTCGTTTTCATTCAATACCCACCTTGCGCTGAATTCGACAAAGATAAGTCATTGTTCGTTCTTCATTTTTGTTGTCCTGTGTGTTGTTTATCTTGCCTGAAGAAGACCTAAGAGGTCGACACGCGTCGTGTTTTGTCTTGTGATTCGTCTGTCCACGTTGTTGGGTGGAGTCGGAATGATTACTTTTAAGACTGGTGTAGATCTTCGTCTGCAGTCGCCTCACTTTTCAAATAGTTACCATGTGATGAACATTCAAAGGATGGCAGAAAAAAGTAGATACCTCCCTCCCCCCCCCTCCCCCCCGCTTCTCTATCCACGCTGGCTGCTTATGACCTTTACTTCTTTGCTGACGAAAACAGGAAAGTCTCTACTTTTGGTTCTGCATGGCTTTTGCACTGTTGAGGGTGTGTGGGGGGGGGGGGGGGGTGAGTAAAGGTAGGAGGTGGATGGGGTGGCTAATGTCCGTGGGCTGGTATATCGTATCGTTGAAAATGTTCAATATTTATTCTCTTTCACTTCGCTGCTTCGCCCCCCCCCCCCCCCCCCCTACCCCCACCGCCCTATCTCCCCCTCCATTCCAACTCGCTGTCCCTTTTCTTCCCTGTCTGCGGTCTCCCCCTCTTCCCTTGTTTTCTTTTTTCTCCCTTTTTTTGTGGATAACTTTTCTAAGTCATCAATGTAATTTATGCATGGAAACATTGTCTCCATGCTCTTGTTTTACTCCGCTACTTATTTGTTTTTCTTATTGTGTACATACTTGAGGGGCTTCATTTGCGTACAGATTAACGATTTATGCTGCTGTCTGTCTGTTGTCTGTCTGTCTGTCTGTCTCTCTCTCTCTCTCCTCTCTCTCTCTCTCTCTTCTCTCTCTCTCTCTCCTCTCTCTCAGAGGATCTTTCCAAAATATTTTTGAATGAAAATACTAATCTACACACACACACACACACACACACACACACACACACACACACACACACAGAGCAAATATTTGATTTTGGTCATTCTTTGAATGATAGTCATGTGACTTTGTAATAACGACTGGATTGATGGAAATTGATAACGTAATTGTTCAGACATTTCTACTGAATCACTTTAGAATAGAACATAGCCACGAAGCAGCGTTTTTGTTTCTATGATGGATACTGCCTGTTAAAACACGAAACTATGAATCTGGCGTTTGAAATTCATAGCTTTGTTTGACATAATGATGGTTAGGCCTTCACCTATTTGCGTGGCGAAGTGTGAGCGCTAAAATCCATACAAACAAACAAAGAAACCAGACAAATATATGAATTAAGACTTCGTCTTTGCATGGGGAAGTGTGAGTGCTAAAATTCAAACATACAAACAAACAAAGAAACCAGACAAACTTGTGATTTATTTGTTCAAACTAATAGAACACATCTTGATGATTGTTTTTAGAGGGTGCTTCTTCATTTGCGGTGCTGTTGTTTTTCATTCTGCCAATCATTATGTTTTTCCTTTTCGCTGATCAGTAGTGATTCTGATGTCGAAGTGACAGACTCACTTTCCGGCCGCGTTCACATTCTTTTCAATACGATGAAATGTGTAAAGATGTTGATTTTGCGTTCGGAACATATATCGATTAATGTGCTGTTTTGCTTCTATCTTGTACGTCTATTGGGTTTGTGGAATGTCATTTGTCACTGTGCGCCAGCTGACTTATATATTAAGGCAAATGAAACAAACTCTTCAGCGTTACTGGAACACGACAAAAAAGCAGAAGAGCACGCAAAACAAAGTGTGAAGTAACGCAGTTTTAATGCACGACACAAAACAGGACAAGAAATTTTCGGCAATATGCCTTCCTCAGCGACAAAAAAAAAAAAACAGTTCGGACATCAACATGCACAATACTCCCCTCGTGAAGCCAAAGTGGTGAATGAAGTAGACAGAGGGACAGTGGAAGAGAGGGTGAGTAGAGTTCGAGGAATAGGGCACGAGGAAAGAGGGTAGAGTAAAGTGAGGAGGAGGAAAAGGAGAGAGAGAGAGAGAGAGGGGGGGGGGAGGGGAGAAAGAGAGGGGGGAGAGAGAGAGAGAGAGAGAATGGAAGTAGAGGAAGAATGGAGGATGAGAGAGAGAAGAGGAGGGGAAGCAGAGTGAGTGGAGGGGGAGGGTGTGATGGTATGTAGTGGGTGTGTTGCATGTGAATGAAATGAACAAGAGAAAACACAATAAATAAAATACAATATGCGCAAAAAAGCATTTTAAATGACAAGGGAAGGTGGGGGTTGGGGGGGGGGGAGGAGAAGCGGGTCAGCCGCCTAAAGCACCCGACCCAAGTCTGACTTAAGGGTAGGTTGCCCTACCCAAGCACCAAGGGGTGAGAGGGAAAACGGGAGAACCCCGAGAAAAAACCCACTAGTCAGACGCAGCTAAGAGCTGCAGGGCTCGCCCCCCCCCCCCCCCCCCCCCCCCCCACACACGAAAAAGCACTTGCCCGCGGGCACAACCACACACACACACACACACGCACACAACCACACACACACATACATACAAGTGCGCGCGCGCGCACGAACACACACGCACGCACACATACACACGCCAATAAGCACACACAACCACAAATATACCTAGAAGAAAAAAAAGGGAAGGGGGTGGGTGGGTGGGTGGGTTACAATGGGGAATAAATGGGTAAATGTACAAACAAGCTATACTTTAAGACATTTGGAAGATGTCTGAAGATGTTGATGTCTGTACTGTTTTTATTTTTTTGTCGCTCAGGAAGGCATATTGCCGAAAATTTCTTGTCCTGTTTTGTGTCGTGCATTAAAACTGCGTTATATGTTAAGGCGAAGAACAATGACTCACGATAAACAGGGTCTACTTTCTGGCCAAAGCTTGACTGTGTCTGGAGTGGCACTGTCTTCATCTGTCCGTGGGCAAGGGTGGTTGGGTCTGTGGGGTGTGCTCGGCAGCTGGAGGGTGGTGTTTTTCGCCGGTGGGCTCTGCAGTCATGAAATACGGGCTGGTACACCCATGGGGATGCTACTTTAAGGCTGTTATGAGCTGCATCCTGTAG